>CALYLW010000003.1:450914-595202 GCA_944989445.1 Ampullaceana balthica | reverse complement strand
TTCTTTATTGTCGTCCGTGGGGAGTGTACCATTAATGTACTCTATCAAAGATGTGCCTATAAATAAACATAAATTATTCTTAATAAATGTCAAGAGACTTTAAATATCTATCGTCCTATTATTTAATATCAGCTGTTTGACACGATAACACCCCCTCCCCCCACCTCCAGCAACGAAACAAGAAAATAAATACATTTACAAATTCAGACTTGTCATCCTCCATATAACCTCGAAAAAAAATGTCTACGATGTAATTAATTTCGTAAAAAATCACCCCCCCCCCAGCTATTTATTAAAAACCTACCCTCATTCCACCCAAAACCGCCCCCATTAATCTCCCGCCCTTTCTATTTAGTAACAGTAATGTAAGCTGGAACTAATTAGTTGGAAAAGAAACAAGCAAGAGATGGGGAGAGGATTTTGAAACACTGCCTGGGTATAATTAGTACTGGAATAAGCGGAGGGGGGTTTAGGGTGGGAGGGGGGCGGGGGGGGGTTGATTGTTGACATATTAGAGACGAGTGGGGAAACTTTCCTCACATTATAGGTAAAATTTGTATACAAACTTACTGTCACGAAGATATCTTCTGGTCATGTTTTACTGACCTTGACCTCATTGTGGACATTTTGGAAAATGCACTTACTGCCTTTCGTGTACATTATAGACATAATCTTCTGCACTATGATGTACACATAATCTTCTATGTATACAATTTGTATTGCCCTCCATGTACACGAAAGCTACAGACCACCGGTGTTCTTTTCTTTCACTCTATGAACTAGCAATGCACACACAGTCCCAGCTGAAGAACTTAAGCATGTGGTCAGATGAAATACAAAAGAGAGCGAGGCGGCGTCTTGTCAGTTACCTGCTACCATTTTGGGGTATAATTTCCTAAAAGTAATGTCCATGACTTGGTAACTGGACTTGAGGACTAACTGATAATTGTGTTCAAGTGTTTGCAACACTTTGCCGTAATACCCGAAGATCAGTTTGGGGATTTTGATGCATACACCATTTGATATTGTTTGACTTTATTCATATCACCCATATGCATTTAAAAGAACATTATTCTCAATGTAATAAAGTAACAGACCCTGACCAATCAACCCATAATTGGACGTCACCAGATGTCTTGGGATAACAAAAGTATTCAAAATATAATTTTCGATAACTTGAGCAAATAGAGATTCTTTTAAAACATGGCATGTGCGTTTGGGTGCGTAATATATGCCTTTGCTACCAAAAAATAATAATAAACAATATAATAGTCCAAGTCACAGGTTGGTTGGATATATCCGTAACGCTATGACGTCATTTTTAGCTTATAATATATATATATATATATATATATTATATACAAGGTGCGCATCAAGAGGTGCGCAAAATAATTATAAATTAAATATTCTCGCCGTAAAAAATATAATATGACGTCATTGTTTTAACTTATATTTTAGTTTTGGAAAAGGGAGCGATGTAAAAAGAGGATTTGAGGATTTATAATTATAAAATACTTTGTGTACATTTCAGGAAGTTTAATATTTATTTAAAAAAAGGATAAGTTACTTGGGTTTTTGACAAACAAACCAAAAAAAGTGGGCGCCTTAGGCGTCCTACAACCTCTGGTAAATAAATACAGTCGAAACTGGTTAAGTCGATGGCGTTGGGGTATGAAAAATGGCGTCGACATAACCGATGATCGAGTTAAAACGAAAACCAATATGGCGGCAAAATATTAACATGTGCTTGAAATTTCTTTATGTACGTGATTAATTAGTTAGTGTTAATTAGTGATGGGACGATTAATCGGAATCTTATCGGAACCCTTATATTTCTTCACTCTTTCCTCCGTCTTGAAAGTCGGGAAAAGTTTTGACACTAATCTGGAGTTTTATATATATATATTTTATTATTTTTATATATATATTTATGCCGAAGTAAAGGACTTTGATTACGTCTCTGTGGTATGTTTCGATTCCATTTAATAAAAAAAGTTACCAGTTTATAATTGTCTGCGCATGCGCTAAAAGGTCAAAGTTTACGCTTCGCCGTGTCACAGCCGCTCGCGTTTGCCGTCGTATCAGCGAATTTAAAATACAAATAAACAAGGAAAGCGCTATCCCCAGAATTCTGCGAATAATTTTCAACGTTATCCCCAGAATTCTGCGAATAACGTTGAACGTTATCCCCAGAATTCTGTTAATGACTCTCGACGTTGATGGGAGAATTCAGTGAACTATTCTCAAAGTTAATTTTGAGCATTATTTATCATTATATCATGTATATCAAGTAAATTCACGTTGATTATAATAATTATATCTGACCTGAATAAGATAACAGTACCAGCCTTATTGTTTTTCATATTGATTTAAAAGTTTATATTTTTGAATCTTTTCAGTCCACTGAGCTATTTTTAACTAGCTCACTGGTATAATTATAGGCATAGGCCAATATATTTATCATACATATATTATATATGACATCATATATATGACCCGGTCGGAATAGCCAATATTCGCCAAAAAAATATAATTCTATTTTAAAACCTTTTGTTATCGCATAATATTTAAATGACTCACATTCATCCCACTGCGACACTACTAATAGCGGCGCAATTGACATATACTGTCATATACTGCCGATATTACTAACACTACTAGCACTATTATTAATAGTACTAATAGCTAATACCCTATCCTATACTATATTTCCTATTTTTATAAATAAATATATTGTTCTATATTCTCAAATAATATGTCATGAACTGTAAACCTATATTACTATTACTGCCAAACCGGCCTAAATCCTAAGGCCTAAAGTAAAGGAATTGGAGGCCCTTGGGACTGGGTATAATAGTAATAGTACTAATAGCATATCCTATAATATATATATTAATTAATTAATTTTTTGATTAAAAAGAAAAATATTATAAAAAAAAAGATTCCCCATCTAAAAATCAAACCCTGTAAAAAAAATTAATTTAAAAAAAAAGTCCACATACTAAAATCGAACCCAGTACCGCAACGTCTACTGTCCTTGACTCTACCTCACGGCCACGAAGATATGATGGATATTTTCATTTTGAAGTATCAAGACCCTGGGTCCGAATAGAACATAATTCTGGGGATAACGTTAAATGTTATTCGCAGAATTCTGGGGATAACGTTGAAAATTATTCGCAGAATTCTGGGGATAACCACTCCGAATAAACAAATCAATATGATAATTTTAAGTTTAATGCTTTTGACGTGCAGGATATCTGTTACTATCAGAACGCTCTCGAATTTACTCAGTCAATCAAACTTGTAATATAAATCAAACTATTGTGGCCTTGACCCTTGATCACAGCACGCTGTGGGCTGTGTGTTAGACCTCGGCCGGCAACTACCTAAGTCTAAGCGAATTTTAAAAAAAAATCATTCCTTATCAGAAATGATTTGATTTCATCGTCACGCGCGTGTTAGTCACAGTCATGTATCTTACTGGTAACAAAGCAACAACAAACTTTTAAACGAATAATATTTTTTTAATTTGATTAAATAAAAACCACCGTCGATTCTCGATACAAACCTTTATTTTCATTTCTAAAGATATTCGTTTATCTTAAAAAATAAAATGATTAATACATCAGAAAACGAATTAAGTTTAATAATAATATAACATGCACTGCGAAATAACGACGCTTAACGACCTCTAACGCGATTGTCCAGTACCTCGGGTGAATACATACTCCATGGATACACGTCGAACTAATAATTCACACACGCAAAACATCCGGTAATTTTTATTGAAATCTCCTAGAATCACACAATAGCCGGAATTCTCGAAGAAATCGAGATGTCAACACTGTTTTGAACTAAAAATACAGAGTGCATTGCTAGGCCAACCGACGAGGATCGAGGTAAACCAACGTTAAGTTGCAAATTTGGCCCTCTTTTGTGCTCGAGGTAGTAGGTTTCGGTGACTTAGAAAAATCAAATTAGCCGATGAAAAAATGCTAAGACAAAGAGAGAATTTGACGGTTTCAATAAAAAACGTCGAGTTAGTAGGGTGGTCGAGCTAACCGAGCTCGAGGTAAGTGGATTTGACTGTAAAAAATTTCAGTATGAAATAAGTCTTCGGTGTCAATGAGCTTTGGTCGCTTTAAAGTTAACGTACTTCAGGGGTGTCAAAAAAAACAAAAACAACAACAAGCAAACAAAACAACACCTTGTGATTTCTGATGGAGCGAATCAATTGATTCTTTTTCAGTACGTTAAACAGGTGCGAGAAGAACAATAAGTTGTCCTCCTGCGTTAAACCCGCTGATTGGTTTGGAAAAATAAATGGGATTTTTTAAAAAAATGCCAATGCTTTCATCTTTGATGGCGTGCGCCATCTAGCTGTTTCTGAAGGTTATAATATTTTTTACAGTTGAGATTGGATATCTTATAACTTTGTTGACTTCCGATTTCTCTTGCCATTCGTTCCGCTGATTTCATGGTGGCCTTGTGCACAAAAACCTCAAAACGGGTACCACCCAGTGACCCATCCCCTGTACCTCCAATGATATTATTCTTTTGTGTTATTTTATGCAAACCAAAAATTTCCCTTGTTCTTTTCTCGGCTTCCTGTCTACAGACGTGACGATGAATAATTACCAACGGCATTTTGAAAAAGACTTGAAGTGACAGGGGCCCCCATTAATGGTTTCTGCCTGATGTTGAATAAAAGTCACTTCCCTTGTCTAACGATCTTTACGGGCGCTTTGTTAAAAAAATCCAATATTCAATGCTTTAAAACACTTGGCTGAGAAAGGCCATAAAAATGTCAACAGTTTAATGCGCAGTCGCTGGCGGTGATATCTCTTAGCACGTCTGTCTCGTCTTCACGTCTGTAACATAGGGGCTACTGTAACATAAGGGCTACTGTAACATAGACACTTTAGCATGAACACCAATATAAATGACATGTCTAGATCATCACTCTGTCCTAAACCACACGGCAGATCTGCTCTAATATTTACTGAAAAGTTAAAATAAACAAGAAAATTTGAAGTGATCAGTTGATCATCGTACACACAAACAAGGACATTTAAATTCATATGTGGATAGCAGCACATCCAAACAGTTATAAAAATATCTTCATGGACTCTTTTACTTTGAAATAAACTGTACTTTTAAGGGCTGACCTTTCTTTGTTTAAAAATCCAAACGAAAACGAATGTCTATTTGTCATGTACTCAATTTTTTTTAAATGCCATCCAGAATTAATGATGGTACCCGTTTAGCCTTGCGAGTGTTACTGCAGTGAAGTCGTTAGTAGCGTGTTTACTCTGGGGGAGGGGGTGGTGTTTACACAATCTGTCGTCCTCCAGGGCCTTGAGTATCTCAGGACAGATTCATTCCGACACAGGACACATTCCACAGAATAAAGTTGATATCATAACGACTAAAGTAAAACAAGTGGATAATCTATTTCTGTTCGTAATAATCTGTGTCCACCTTTAAGTTTGTCAGCTACGCGCCTTGTGATATCATTGTGGAAATCTATTAATAGAAACATCCGGGGTATACAGTTGGACAGATTTCAAACTAGTAATGAAATATTCTGTTTTTCTGTGAGGACTTGCTCACCATTTCACGCTTTGTATTCTGGGCTCAAAATGTCGAGAATTCATACAGGAATCTCTCAGAAAAATTATTAACTCGTTGCCAATAGATGTTTGATCCTGCCACTACATGTTTAATCCTGTCCCTAGCTTCTGATCCTTCTGGTAGAAGTTTAATCCCTTGAGTGGGTCCAAGGCTTCAGGCCTGGGAAACGTTATGGAGGAGTATACGGCCCTGGCCGACGTCCTGTCAATTCTGAAAGACGTCACTTCAGCTGCCAAATATTTATTGTGTCAACTGTACCTTCCTGTGTTTAGCTTTATCTACTTCAGCTCGCGAACCCTCATTACCCTAATACTGTTTACATCGACCCAACACTTGCACTGGAGACTGAGACAATTAAAGCTTATGTGCATTGTGTATCAAATTTCTTGTCGGGTAATTACTGGTCTTTGTGGATTTTGGACTACTTTCCGCTAAATAATATGGGTGGTGGTGTGTTTTGTGTGTGTGCGCACGCGCGTGAGGGTTGTAGCGTCAAAGGCAAAGGCTCTCATTTTTGGATCCGCCATGCAATGTTCCCTCTAAGGTTCTCTGGTCCGTGTGCAAAATAAAAAACTCGTGTGCAAAGTTGCACAGCATCCATTTTGGTGCAATATTTACAAAATCTGCTGCGCGGTAATTCTAAATACCTGTGCGGTGTCGGTCAGATATCTGCGCGGCAGCGAAGCCACGCAGCTTAAAGGGAACACTGCCGCCATGTTAAACAAGCACGTATTAAAAAAAAATTAAAAATTGTATCAGAAAATCATAACTCAATGAGTATAGTGGGTAAACAGAAAATGAAATGGCTATGTAGTATTTCTGGTTCTAAAAGGAAAGTTGCTTTCCCGGGAATCGAACCCATCTCTGTCGATGACTGTTCAGTGCATCATACCAAACGCCCACAATTTAATCTTTTTTTAAACCCCTGTGTTCGACCAGTGGCGTACCTATAACGTTTGCTGCCCGGGGTGGTCTCCAAATTTCCGCCCTTTCTAAGTCAATCAACTGATGGTTTTTATAAATTAAAAAGTATTAATTAATACGTTAAGCCTCTTATTGTAGTGTAGGTACAGCCATTAAAACCTGGATCCTTTTTCTTTCAATTCGGAACTGTTCTTTATCAATGTTAATAAAGTAACTTATTCGACACTCGATTTCTTCATTTAGTAGATTACATGGCATTATACGCGAATATTTTCTGTAAAGGACATGCAACTGATCAACGCGTTGTTATGGGGAAATCGTTTTGCAAATAATTTATTGTATATGGCGTTGATGAATATTTTATCCTCTAATTAGCCTGAACTACGATTGACATTGGCAAATGCAGCGCTGACATAAGATGAGCCCAGTCGAGCATCAGCATAACGAAGCTCTGAAGATGATAGAGGCTGATGGCGACTGCGTTGTTAACGTTTTCGCGGACAGCTCATATTTCAAGGATATGATGGAAGGAGTGGGTAGGGCGTGCTAATCGACTACCCAGCCTGGGCCGGATAGCATTGAGATGTCCGGACCGTGTGGAATATCATATACCAGAGATACAGAACTGGAGCCAACCCACAGAGGTTTGAAAGAGGTGCGCTGACGCCTATATAAAAGAAAGGTCTTTCCGACCGTAGCTGTTTTCACCAAATCTCGGCTTTCGCTCGAGGCCTTTGGACGATCCTCTCTGAAGGCAAAGACGATCAGTGTTATTCTGGAGACAGTCGTTTGCATCCTGGCCCTTGGCCACAGAGTAGTCCCACGGTATCATTAGGCACGTCAAGGTGCCTCAGCTTTACATGGCCAATTTATTGGCGAAAGAAGGTACAGCACAGCCCCAACCAGATCGCCCGATGACTCAGCTAGAGGTAAGATCGTGGCTGGGCATCAGGACACACGAACAGAAAAATTTACCAGTCCATGCCACGGCCGAGCAAAAGCGATCCCTTGAGTAAACTACATCGTAACGATCAGACACTAATAACCCAATGAGTACTGAGCACTGTGCCGCACGGAGCAACATGCATAGGTTTGACTCGAGAAAGGATATCGACTGCCGGATATGTGGCGACGCCCTGTTGTAGTACATAGAACTTTACTCGGCGACGCCCTGTTGTAGTACATAGAACTTTACTCGGCGACGCCCTGTTGTAGTACATAGAACTTTACTCGGCGACGCCCTGTTGTAGTACATAGAACTTTACTCGGCGACGCCCTGTTGTAGTACATAGAACTTTACTCGGCGACGCCCTGTTGTTGTACATAGAACTTTACTCGAAGACGCCCTGTTGTAGTACATAGAACTTTACTCGGCGACGCCCTGTTGTAGTACATAGAACTTTACTCGGCGACGCCCTGTTGTAGTACATAGAACTTTACTCGGCGACCCCCTGTTGTAGTACATAGAACTTTACTCGGCGACGCCCTGTTGTAGTACATATAACTTTACTCGGTGACGCCCTGTTGTAGTACATAGAACTTTACTCGGCGACGCCCTGTTGTAGTACATAGAACTTTACTCGGCGACGCCCTGTTGTAGTACATAGAACTTTACTCGACGTCTGTGTCATTGATGCCTGTATCCGAGGAATTTTTTTTAAGATAATGTTTTCAATCCTACATTGACTTGACGATGAGAAAAAATAGGCTATTCTAAAACGATCCTATATAATCCTCCTATATAATAAAAGGCAATGTTCTGTGCGGTCATCGATAGCGATTGGTCCCTCAAACACACATGACTCCTACAGCCAATCACATTGAACACGTTTACGCGGACGTTCAAAACGAGTTATTTTTGGCGCAGTATTTCTTCCAAGACTTTATTTTGAGTTACGCGCGTTTGGCATTTATAGTAAAAAGCTCAGTTTTTACTATGTATTTATTTTAACTATAATGAATAGTATCTTTGACGTGATGCACATGTATACCGGTCAAGACGGCTGTTGGGGGGGAGTTACAACATGCCACCGAAAGGTGGCGGAACGTCCTTTGTTGCTCGTGCTAACATATAATTCACAATTTGTAGAAATCGAATTGTAAACTTATGAAGCGAACAAGTTTTTTAAAATCGTTTTTTTTCTTTACAACTAAAACTAAATAAAAAAAATGTTACCCCCAAAATATGTGCCGCCCAGTGCGGACAGCACCCACCGCCCCCTCTAGGTACGCCACTGTGTTCGACCAATTATGTTTAATGCTGCGCAGCCTCAAAGCTCAACTAATCAAGATGTTTTTTTGGACGGACGGAAGAAGACAGTTCAATGATATATAAAAAGGATTTCAATAAACGCAGCCTCTGATATTTTCTATAAACTAACTGTATGCTTTATAAACTGAACATTGAAATGTTAATTCAAATTGTATTTAAATCCCACAGGTCACTTGGAGCTTCCCTTCCAGGCCTAGAGAATCGTGCAGTCCATGTAAGCCAGGGAGATTTCTCGTGAAACCATGTAGTCCTGACCACAACACTCTGTGCGAACCATGTCGTGTAGGGACATTTACAGGTAATTTCACTAAACCCTTTTTAAATCCCTTATATTAACTTCGAAATCTTGTCTCTCTCTCTGTCTGTCGTCATCTCTTCGTCGGGCGGAAAAACAAAAGTAAAAAATGATCCACTTCCCATGATGCCATCGATCTGAAATTTGACACATAGACTTGTGTCACGTAACAATGCATCGTATCAAAATTTCAGATCGATCGAACGTGCCGTAATTAAATTAATGCATTTTTAGTTTATCTCTATACGACATATGTAATTCAATTTCACGGGGTTTTTTTCACGTGACAGTTCAGTTCGCGCGTTGACGCCACATCGTCGATGTACCGGCGTGCTTTTGTTTACATTTTACGTGTCACGCTGAGCTCGGTCCAGCGATCTGTGACCAGACCTTTCCCCTCTCCCACCCCCACCCCCGGGTTATAAAGCAAAGGGGAGTTAAGACAGATTCAGTATGTAAAATATGTTTGTCGCGTTTGAACATAATCAATACTGTTAGTTATGTCTCATATATAAGGGATTTATTGTCAAAAACTTTGTTTTTACGGGTTTGTTTTATTACCACGTTTATATTAACTTGCTTTCGTTCCTGACCGCATTGTTTTCGTTCCTATCTGCAAAATTTCAAATTTTACAACGTAAAATTAAACCACTTCTGATGGTCCTAGAGATCTCAAAATTTTACCACAGATAGATCTTGGATGACAATGCATTGTATGAAAATTTCAGATCGATTGAATGTGCCGTAATTAAATTAATGTATTTTTAGTTTATCTCTGTATATCATCTGTATCCGTCTGCAATTGTTGACATCCACGTGCTACCGGAGTTCACCCCAGCCATCGACGACCACATCCCCGTGTTTAACAGCATGGGGAGTTCAGTCACCTTCAGTCTGTAAATGTTTGTCACGCGATGCGTATTATATTGAACATAACCAATACTTCAATAATCAATAGGAAGCGACAAAACTCAACATAGCATACACTTAGACTAAAAAGAATAAAATAAATAGAGTTTAAAAAAAGATTTTTAAAAACCTCTTTTTTATAGGCCTAAGTGGACTAAAAAGAAGAAAATAAATTAAAACTTATACGTTCAAGTACTTTTATTTAATATGACTAAAAACGTAGGGCGGTCTATACCAGCACCAGTACCGAGACTCGAACACGTGACTCGGGTTTTGCCTCGGTTCGATAGTGCAGCGCGCTACCACTTATTTAATATTATTTAATATTATTTATTATATATAAATTTCATGTTGAAAATAATCTCGTTGCGGACAGAGCCATGCAGGTTAAAAAAACACAGACACATATAATATGGCCGTAGAATGAACTAAGTGTTTGTTTATATCCGCAGACACATACAATATGGCCGTCAAGTGCGACGTCTGCTCCACATGCCCAGCAGAGACGTATGAAGGTGAGCCATGCACTTCTTCCAGCAACGCCGTCTGCGTCAGCTGCTCCAAAGCACCTGTCAAGACATCCCAGGAGTACAGCAGCAGTTGCTCTAAGAACTTAAGACGAGACGTTGATCCGCTCGACGTCATGTTTGCTGATGACCCGGGTACTGACCCAGGCGCTGAGAACTCAGAAACACCAGTAGGTGGCGCTGCACATGATCAAACAGGTGCAGATAATCCACCTCCCGGGGAGGATGGTGATGCATCAGAAGGAGATAAAAAAGATGAGCCTCCAGCACCAGATGGTGATACAAAAGATGAGCCTCCAGCATCAGATGGGGATACAAAAGATGTGCCTTCGGAAATAGATGGTGATACAAAAGTTGAGCCTCCAGCATCAGATGGTGATACAAAAGTTGAGCCTCCAGCATCAGATGGTGATACAAAAGATGAGCCTCCAGGATCAGAGGGTGATACAAAAGATGTGCCTCTAATATCTGATGGTGATAAAAAAGATGTGCCTCCAGCATCAGATGGTGATACAAAAGATGAACCTCCAGCATCAGATGGTGATACAAAAGATGAACCTCCAGCATCAGATGGTGATACAAAATTTGAGCCTCCAGCATCAGATGGTGATACAAAAGTTGAGCCTCCAGCATCAGATGGTGATACAAAAGACGAGCCTCCAGCATCAGAGGGTGATACAAAAGATGAGCCTCCAGCATCAGATGGTGATACAAAAGATGAGCCTCCAGCATCAGAGGGTGATACAAAAGATGTGCCTCTAGCATCAGATGGTGATACAAAAGACGAGCCTCAAGCATCAGATGGTGATACAAAAAATGAGCCTCCAGCATCAGATGGTGATACAAAAGATGAGCCCCCAGCATCAGAGGGTGATACAAAAGATGTGCCTCTAGCATCAGATGGTGATACAAAAGACGAGCCTCCAGCATCAGATGGTGATACAAAAGATGAGCCTCTAGCATCAGATGGTGATACAAAAGACGAGCCTCCAGCATCAGATGGTGATACAAAAGATGAGCCTCCAGCATCAGATGGTGATACAAAAGATGAGCCTCCAGCATCAGATGGTGATACAAAAGATGAGCCTCCAGCATCAGAGGGTGATACAAAAGATGTGTCTCTAGCATCAGATGGTGATACAAAAGACGAACCTCCAGCATCAGATGGTGATACAAAAGATGAACCCCCAGCATCAGATGGTGATACAAAAGATGAGCCTCCAGCATCAGATGGTGATACAAAAGTTGAGCCTCCACCATCAGATGGTGATACAAAAGATGAACCCCCAGCATCAGATGGTGATACAAAAGATGAGCCTCCAGCATCAGATGGTGATACAAAAGATGAACCTCCTGCATCAGATGGGGATACGAATAAAAAAGATGCCCATGTATTACATGGTGATGTGAACACCGACGGGGATAAAACAGACGATCCCTCTATTCTTGACGTTCACATAGATCAAAATGACAAGTTTGTAACGGATGCCCAAGTGGATCAGAGTAACTCACAAATTGGACAAGATCAAACTAATCAAGTAGACACTACTGTGTCGGAAACAAATGAAGATAAAGCGGTAGCTGGTGTCATAACAAAAGAAATGGAGGAGGAAACAACAAAAAAGCTTGAACAGGTTACTAATCCAGCTCACGTGAATGATGGGGACACGCTCTTGTCTGAAGCCTCAACTACCTCTGTGCATGCTGAAGCCAGTATTGATAAAGAAACAGAAGCCAACGAAAATTTAGTTGAGCCAATGAATTCTTTAAAAACTGAGAGCACATACGTGGAAGAAAAATCTGAAGGTTTCGATGAAGCTGTTGGAAATGCTTCTAGCGTGGCGCCTGGAGTTACTGAGGCCAGTGAGGTGTCAAGTACTTCAGATGGACAGAGTGTCGTCAAAGGAGAGGACGCTGATGGTGGTGACAAGAAAGCTGAAAACATCGATGACGGTCTCAATGTGGGTCGTCTACTGGAAGATTCTGTCTCGAATGTCACTTTAGAAGGTGACAATGAATCGACTACTGTTGATGTGCATCCAGGGGCTGCTGGTGATGATTCCCCTCAGGACCATACGACGACGGAAACTGTTGAAGAAACGACAACAAACGAAGCCGGCCTCCACGCTGTTGCGTTTCATGGAGACCTAGGAAATGAGGGTTTAAATTCTTCCACGACATTGTCGCCAATTCTCGACGATGTCGTCCCCGACGATGGTGACGCATTTTCGACGACGATTCAAGCTGTGGTGGCAACCAACGTCACCGAGGACGTCCAGATCGATGAGCCCGAGACCGGCGTCGATGAAACCATGGTAGAGGTGAACATTGCACCTGTTAAGTTGGAGCCAGACGGCGGTGATGTAACGGAGCGTCCAGAGGACTACACGACCATAACATCCACTATTTCAGACGTGGTGGTTGTTCTGCCAGAAGGAGATGTGGGAGAAGATTTTTCTGTAGATGTTGTTGAGATAACAACGAAAAAATCAACAGAAAGAATTTTAACCCTTGAAGAGGCGGATAGGCTGGCAGAGGCGGAGAAGGGGAGGAAAGCCGAGGAAGAAACAGGTATTTTTCTACCTTTTAAAAAAAATTCTTAACCTGGGTACATTATTCAATAGCTTGTCAGGTTTTAACATTACAATACATTACTTAGCTCCACTAATCTGTATCTCCCCCCCCCCATTTATCTTAACATAACTCCAATGATCTTTACTAACATCAACCTACCCCACTCCCCAACATCTATGGAGGCTGCAAAATAAAAATGGGTACAAGTTAAAGGAAGAAGACTTGTTAAGTGTGTGTCAATATTAGATACACTTTTAAGTGTAGCGGGCTCATGAACTGAATTAAGGGTTAAAATTGATTTTAGAATTAATTTAAACCTGTAAAAGTTGGTAGGGCCTGCTAATTATGAACTTGTGAATACATTTATATAGTTATTTTTTATTTTTGTGATATTCTTTGTCCGCTGAAGAAGGCGCTTTGCAGACAATGTTTAATTGTTTCACACGTTTCCTTTTACTTTTACCAGTCACCAACCTTCCACATATGTAAGTCTCAATCATCATATCAGTCCTTGTAGACATCTCTTATTCTCATTGCAGTCTCTCCTATTTCTTCTTAACACTTCAGACTATACATTCTCATCATCTCATTATCCATCTCTTCTTACCATTCAAGTCTCTACTATTTCTTCTTATCATTCAGTCTCTATCTCTTCTTATCACTGCAGCTCCTACCCTTCTTATGACAATTTTATGTTATTTAAATTAGGATCAGGTGAAATCGGCCCAGGTTAGTATGAAACAGGTTAAATTTTTTAAAAAATCATGCTAATGAAGACAAAGAACTTTCTCAATCTTTCTGATAAAGATTTCAAAATAAACATTCTCTATTGCTAATGAAGAAAATGAATGAACTTTCTGTTTTGCTAATGTGCATTTTAAAATAATTTTCTTTACTGTCAATGAAATCTGCAATCAAATAAAGTAGATTTAAGCACATCTCAGACTGATCACTTGTGTTAGTTTTATTCTGCATGTGCATTTTGTTACAAGAGTTTTCTCTGCAATTTGAATCTTCTATTTCTTTCTTTACGCACACCTTCCTCATCATTTTAAGCCAGGGATCCATAAACTTTAAAGGGCTATCTGAAAACTGCTTAACTTTTTGTTTTTTCAATCTGTCCAATGGGACATAAGAAAACGTCCCATAATTTACCTTACCTGTCAATGACCTGATCTGTGTACAATGACCTAAACTGTCAATGACCTGACCTGTTGAGACTTCTACTATATGTATTGATGATGTAATCGATTTGGCCACCAGGGATATAAAATGACATCTCACATTTTTTGTACCTGTTAAGGCTCCAATAGCATATCTGTCATTGTTTAGTTATTACATAATTTGCAGTTAAAATTAAAACACGGGTATAGCTGTGTGTATTAATGAGTCCCTCTATTTAAACCAGAGGAAAATTTAAATTGATTACACTATTTTGGCTTGTTCCTTACTGTCACATAGCCAAAAGGTTTTTTAAAAATCATACTACTCTCATTCATTCTACACTTAGCTTTGAGTGTTTGATTTTTTTCCCCCTGGATTATCTGAAATTAAACAATACAATAATTAAACTTAAACCATTCCTTATGCTTCACAATTTCTTTATGGCTTAAACTTATAGAAACATAATTTTTAATACATTAAAATTAAAAAATAATAATAATAAAAAAAACAATCATTATTTTTTTAAAAAGTTAAGTTTGTTGAATAATTGTATTACCAAATAAATTCATGTCTTTCAGAACCGAGTCAAACTACAGTGGAGGACAAGGAGTCTGTGCGTGTTGACAGCTCTCATCAGAAGGTGAGTCTAAGAATAAGCATAGATGGACCTGACTTATATAGAACTGACTCACAAAAAGTCATCAAACTATATTTTGCTGAAATGTACATATTCATTTACAGCATGAAATTTCCGCCTATTATTAAGGACCATGACACTTGAGTGACACTTGAGTGACACTTGAGTGACACTTGAGTGACACTTGAGTGACACTTGAGTGACACTTGAGTGACACTTGAGTGACACTTGAGTGACACTTGAGTGACACTTGAGTGACACTTGAGTGACACTTGAGTGACACTTGAGTGACACTTGAGTGACACTTGAGTGACACTTACTTTTGTAATGCAGTCCCACCCCCCTTATATTACTTCTATAAATAATGCCATTATTAAATAATAATTAAATTTTCTTTAAAGACTTGTAAGCTTAATGGTAGCTTTTGAGATTAGGTCTATGGGAAAAATACATTTTCTTCTGTCTTTTCTTTGTAATATGAAAAATCTAAAACAGGTACAGAATAGAAATTTGTGTTCACCAATACAGGTGAAAATTTCTGTCACAATAATTATAAATAAATGATAAATTAACAATGTGTATTTTGTTTTTAGGGAGAAGAAGATGATGGAGACAGCCAAAGAAAAACTGCAATAATTGTTGGTGTTTCTGTTGGAGGTGTAGCTTTATTTGCCCTTGCCTTTTTTGTATCACGTAAGATGTGCCGTAAAAAAGGAAGCTTCAAAGTGATGAAGGTAGGATTTCCCTTAAAAGTTAAAAGGTGTCGGAAATTTGTTTAGCACTTATGTTTCTGAGTCCCTTTCAGTCTGTGATTAATGATATACTCAAAAAATAATATTTTTGTTGCATTGTTAGCAGAAAGTCACACGTAATGGGGTTAGTGAGGATATAGAATTTCAACCTATCCAACAAAGTGATGTTGAAGAGGAGTCAATCAAAGCATCTAAAGCAACGAATGGACTCTACAGACAGGGTCCAAATGTTGGTCCACCTTCACCAAGGGACAAACAAATTATCTGCCAGGAACCGGAAAGGGATGTTGACATTTATGCTGTTCCTATGAAGAAAAGCCGTACATCTCTGGAAACACCAGCTCCAGTAATACTGTCAGAATCTCCTCAAGGTAATAAAATTATGTTGACCTATAAATAGGGTTGCCAAATTCCTGTCTCCAAAATAACTGACATCTGTGTTAGCAACATGGTGCCACAGTAATGGGGAAAATTGGGCACCTGTTCCAAGTGTCCCTAGAAAACCCATAGTAGGGGCACCTGGTATCTTATCAAATCCTATATTTTCTATATGTTGGTGCAAATAAGCATTACCATCCAGGTGCATCATTTTGTTACTGTAGCCCAGAGTGTTTGTGGCAAAATTTGCAAAAAATAAAATCTTATTGACATACAAGATAAAAATATAAGATATATTAAAATATAACAATTTTGGAATCGGGTTAAATTTTCTTTTTATAATACGGACAAATTTAAATGCAATGAAGTTGGAAGGGAATCGGTTTGTAATGTTTTTCTGTCCTTTATTCTGCAAAATTTCAAATATATTTCAAACATATAAATATATATACACACATTAATTAAAAATTCTATTTTATACAGTTGAAATGTCACTAAATTTTGTTAGTGGCTTCTTAGGGTTTTATTCTTTTCTAACATATTATTGTTTGATATTTGAAGAAAATAGACATGCATGTCTAGTGTTACTTCAATTTTATCACCAGACTAAATTGCAGATTACTGGCAGTTTAGTTAAAAACTTGGCATCTGGCAACCCTAACTAAACATACATACCAATACCAGCACTTCATATTTGTGTTGACCAATAAATGCAATAAAACTCATATTGTAAAGAATATACTTAAGTTAGCCTATTTGTCTTAACCTACTGAAACTGTCAGAGTCTCCTATGTGTGTTTACTATTGACATAAACATGCTTTCGTAATGATATTTTCAGAGTCTAATGTTTAAAGTAACATATTTCTGTTAACCTATACATAAATAATACCTGCACAAATATTTGTGTTGGCTAACTCAAAAACCATGAATACTAAAAAAAATGTGTTGCAGTTTTCTTATTTATTTGGGTGACTACTGATGAAATTATATTTCTAAGCGGATACATTAATAGTGGTACTTAACATTGGGAGGTTTAATGTTTTCAAAAATAATTCTTTGACTTCTTTTTTCAGAGCCTTTAATAAAAAATTTAAACAATGAAGAAAAAATCAAGTACATCGACGATTCCACTGACGATGAAGGAATGTCATCTGTAAGGGAAAGACTTCTACCCCTCAAATCTACTTCCCCAAATCTTAGCAAGGTTATAGAAGAAACTCCGCCTCCAACACCATCAGTCACGCAGTCTCCTCCATCAAGCCCAATAAGCTACAAATCTGAAAATTCAGCAGATGATGCCAAACAAAATAAGATGAATGGAACTAGTCCTGGATCTCTTTCCACAAGCAGCCAAGGATCATTGACCAATGATAAGAAAAATCCCCAACAAAATGGAGATCAAAATAAGGGAACAAGCAAACAAGGGAAAATTACATATGTGGAAGGAAATATTGAATGCTAGAATGAAAGTGCCTTTCTCATCATTGTTGCAGACTCCAAAAAGACTATTTTGTTTCATCAATATTTTATAAATTTCATTTTTGTGCCTACTAGGACCTGCCCAAATAATGTCTAAATTCTTTAAATCCTATCAAGGTCAAGGTAAATATATATACATTTTTTTTAGGTATTAAGTATTCTCAAAAACTAATTTTGGTCAGTCAGCATTGTTTTATTTGTTACAGCAGACAATAATAAAAAAAAATTTTGGTATTATATTTAAAATTTTCAAATGCTTTAAATGCCTTAAAGTTGTGTTTGAAGTTATTAATATTTTTGGTTTTGTTTGGTTGCAATAATGATGGCATATTCTACAGAATAATGAAACAGATGTAAATATGATTATATTGCCTTGAAATATTGCCTTGAGACATTATGTTGATCTGTTCAAAGAAACCAATCTAATTTTTAATGTCAAGGGAAAGCATCAGCTTACAACTTTCATGTTTATTTGCTTCTTGTTTAATATCATTAAAAATATCAATATCATGTCAAGTGAATCCCAAAATATTATTACATATGATAAATAATAATTATTAATTATTTTCAAGTTAGCTTGTGTTTATTTTATTTAAATACCTAAAGCAGTTGTGACAGTTGTGTGTTAAAGTTTACTTTACAAGTCCCAAAGAAACCTTAAAGGAGAGTATAAAGTGAATGCTATATTTGAATGTAGGCTCTACTTATCACGGACTAATACATTTAAAAGTGAAATTATGTTATTTGCTGGTTATTCTTGCATAGACTTACGGTTAATTTCTTTATACCTATCCTTAATGTTAGCTAAGGATAAATTAAATTTTTTATATTTTTTTTATAAAATAGATGAACTTCAATTTACTTTTCATTTTAGACCATGTTACAAGCTGAATGTATATTTAAGTTGGTTATTTGAATAAAACCATAGGTTATATTATTTTATGCAATGAACTATATAAGTAGGCTATGATTCAATAACTTTCTTTGGAAATGACTGGGAAAAAATACAGTTTGCACATCACATTTTTAGAAAGATATTTTTTTCGTCAAAGATAGAAAGATAAGTCATTTAGTTTTCACTAAATCTGATTTGTGTAAAATAATTTGCAATGTGAACCAAACTTTTCTTAAAGCTGATTAAAGTGGATTAGATCAGGTTGAAGTGAATTAAATGTTAAAGCATCAATTAATTCTACAACCCACCAAGAAAAGTATGAGGCTTTTGTATAAAAACAGTAAACCTGTCTGAAGCAGTGATTTTGTTAAAGCTTTACAAAACAGTTTTAATAAGGGATGTTTTATTCTTTGCAGGGTTTTAAGAAAATGCAGACCAAGTAATTTTAACTGTTAATCACCAAGAAATTTATTTTTCAACTACTCATATTCATCATATACATTATTTTCTCTATAAGCTTAAATGAAATTCATTTATAGCTTTCCCATCATTTACTTTTTATGACAGTTTGGTTGAATTAAATAACTTTGACATTAATTACATATAAATTTTAAAAAAATATATAATTGTACTTATATAAATAAGTTTTAAAAAAAACTTTAGAACAATTTTTAAGAATAATCTTTTGCAGGCATTGTTTTTGCTATTTATTGTTTATATAATTTATCAAAAGAAAATAATATAAACTATTAGAATTCTTAATAGTGTTACAAAAAATAGGAATAAAATTTACTGAATTAGAGGATGGAAAAAAAGAAGCTAAATGTTCATCAGGAGCATAGTATAAAATATATTAAAAAAAGTAAAACACCATTAGCAGAGCATCCTTTAATTTGTTGAAATTTCAGTTTCCATTCCCTTTCATTAGACAAATAGTAAACCTTAATTGAAGCCTAAATTTAAGAAAATGATAGTATTAGGAAAGTGATCTTGATTTAAATTTTCTTTTGAAATTTGATGCCCACTGTCAAGAAAAATTAAAATTTAAGATATAAATAATATTAATAGAGGCATGACTAATTGTTGGAACAGACAAAATTGTTATAAAAAAATAAATATGTAACAATGAGGTTAGAGACTTTTCTGTTAGAAGACCAGCTGGGACTGCTACTCAAGGATTGACTTCATAATAAAAAGTTGTTTTACCAACCAGATGGAAGAAAACTAATAATAATTTACTTTAAACTGGTTCAGTTTAAGATCCTGATGATTGTCATTTTAGGAACTACAATATTTTTGATGACTCACCTTAACTGAGAGTTTCAAAAAGTCATAATTTTAGCATTGCCAAAGATTTGTTATCAGACTTTTTAAAAAGTTGTATCAACTTCATGCATTATTTTGTTTTATACTTTGTTTTTAAAAGTTGTTATACCTTAAGCTAAGCTAATTTAGACATTTTTGTTTCACTTGAGTGTGTATTTAAAAAAATAATAATTCTTTACTTGATATAAGGTTTATGCAGTATCTATGCAAAATTTAATTCACTCCTTATTTTATTCTACATGTTTGGATTTTATAGTATTTATTAGGTTTCTTAAACTCTCTTACCAGTGCATAATAATTTCATGTTTCATAGACCATCACATCGGCACAGCCATCATGCTCATCATAGTTTTTTTCATATCTAGTCATATCACATCATGATGACAATGTCATAATGTATTAACAAACATTCATTGCACTTTTCAAATGAAAACTAACTTATCTAACTTTTTAAAAAGTATTTAGATACATAGAGTTACTTTCAATTTATTATTATTTTAATTTGTATTTATTTTAATGTAATAATTTGAAAAACTTAAGATTTTTTAAAATGTTATGTGTCATATAGTAAAAACAATTCTAGTTATGTAATGCTGCCGAATTATGTCATTCACAAGGCTGAAATTTATTTAATAAATCCTGCTTATTATTTGGTTGGAAAATGCATATCATCATTGGATACATTCTCTATTTCTCCTTGCTTTCTATTTACAGGTATCTTAATACTGTATAGTCATTATTTTAGTAACTCCTATAAATTTAAAGTTGCAATGAAATGTGAATTAGCAACTTTTTTTTCCAGACTACATGTATTTTAAACAGTAATTTAATAAAATGATGAAGTACAGCATTACTTTTTTTTTCTGAAGTAAACTGATTTCATCTTTATGTAGATTAAATGCTTCAAAAAAACAATTTGTTCTCTATCTGGTCATAAATATTAAATGTACCATTGCATGTTTGTATACATCCAGCATAAACCATCCCATCAAATCTCCTTGAGACTGACCGGTGGGAAAAAAAAAGTACAAGTGCACCAGTAAGTGAATCTGTCTCATCCTGGCTGAAAACCACACCATGAAATTTGACCCAAAAAATTGTATATAAAAGTTTCACTAATAATGTAGTATTTTTATATAAACTACATTTTAAAAAACCCTGATCCTCTGTAATGTCACTGTATGCAGTCCCTCAACTCATCATGTTTTCATGCAGTTAAAAAAATAACATGCATTTATTTGTCTTTCAAATTTTTTAGGGGCCTTATCATCAGGAGTGCTATTTTTTAAGAAAAATATTTATATATTTTTTTTATTTGGTGGAGTGTAAATATTGACAAAATTATAAACTGCATAAGTTAATAGTAGATGGAAGGTGAAGAAAATTTTACTTTAAAGTCTAATTCTGTTCACAATAAACCATTGAAGAAATGTTATGTCCTAAAAATTAAAGATTCATGACATTCAACCAGGTCATAATAAAGTTTTTGTTACATTATTTCTAGCTTTCAGTGAATTGATTGGAATATTTGAGAATTACAAGATTAATATATATATATATAATATAATCAAATTAAGAGAAATTAAATTTTTTGTCAGCTTCTAATGCAAGCCTCCCTTAGGTTTTGTTGTCCTGCTAAAACTCATGTCTATAGCCACTGTACAGTTATTATTATCACATTATTCTTTCCATGATGAACTTTGTATTTAATTGCCAGTCTCTCCCTCATAATTATCATTAAATGGATTGTTTATTGAATTTCTTTTGTGTACACAAGAACTGATGTAATCTTCGAATATTTTATTTTTATGTCACTAGAAAGTTTCAATGGCTATTGTGTTAATATATTGACTTACCAATAAAATGTATTATAATTGTTTAATGAAAAAATTCAAAATGCTGAAATAACTATAGGAAGAATGTAAATAACTTTGATGGCTTCTTTAAATCATCTAATATAACAAGATAAACTGTTGATTTTAAAGCTGCTTTGTTTATATATTAGAATTTTGTGATTTTATTTGATATGGTTATGCAGAATAAATTATTTCTTAATGCGAAGTGCAACAATATATTTTGTTCTTTTTAAATATATTATGGTACAAGTATTGCTTTAGCTTTCTTATGTGCTTGTTTGTAGTTTTTTTTTCCCCTAGGTCCAGAAAACATGAGCATTTACTTAACATTGTCCTTCAATTTGCCTCAAGACTAATTTATAAATAAACCTGCCCTGGACACTCAGACTGTTTCTGACCACCAACACTTTAAACCTGTTAATAGCCACTGGACAATCTTTTGGATTCCAACACATTAGTGTTGCTAACTGACCCCAAAGTTTTAATTTTAGCTAAGAATATGAAAACAATGGAAGGATAAAGTATGGAGTAAAATTGAAAGTAATTTGTCTATTTTGCAACTTTTAATTTCAGCTTTATTTTACTAACTTGTAATACTAGCATTTGTTAGTTAAGTTTTAGCTCTAACTTTATTCAGAAAAATATTCTTATATAATAATACAGAAAATACATCAGAACCATTTGTATTTTAAAAATAATTTAAAAAAAAACAATTTTAAAGTACATGTATTTCATTTATTATAAGTTTTCCAGAAATTGTCATAGATGGTGATAATACAAGACTCAAAAAACAGATAGTGATAAATACAGAAGCTGATTTTAAAATCTTTGATAACAATCATTTCAACAATGAAAGATTTCATCATAAAGGATAGCAGGAAAGAGTTATCAACAATGGTTTAAAAACAAAATATAATGAATATAACAAGACTGTCAAGATTGTATCCAAAGGTTCCTAAACACCACATGAACAAGTGCTTTGACAGATAATTATACAATGCATTTGAACATGGTGTACTGACACTGAAGCTCTGCAATAACGTTAAGGCATGAAGTCAATTCTAGACAGAAGTGTTCCAGTCCAAGGTAAACTACCCTTCAATGAACATGTAACATGTGGATGACCCATGATCAATGTTCCAGATGCCGTGCAGCAGTTTAGAATTACAGTACAGCAAATTTTGTAAAATATTGCACAAAAAATGTTTGCTGTGCAACTTTGCACACAAGATTTTTTTCATTTGCACACAGACCAATGAACAGTAGAGGGAACATTGCCCATGATAATGAGAATTATAATTCTATTTTGATTTTTAAAAGTTTCTTTGTCTTTCAAAGTTCAGTGACCCAAATGTCCTAAATATAATTTTATTTGTTTTCTTTGTATTTGTATCTATATGAATGCTAGTAACAAATTTAATACGCTGGCAATTTTAAATACTAAATTTTCGCACTTATTGGAATTCCAAACTCACAGAAAGTAAGTTACTGGAGCTTCAGTAAATTTAAAACAATCTCCCATGAACTACATACAAGAACTGCAATTCTTTCCCCACAGTGATCGTGACAAAGCTAAGAAATTCAAGATGTCACAACACAAGTCAACAATACATTACATAGATATAGTTAACTTTAAATGAGAGACACAAACAAAAAAAAGCGCCAGAAAAAATATAGTTGAATGATTGATTAACAAAATCTTCAAAATGTCAGTAAGAAAGGTAATTTTTGTTTAAACTTTGAAAATTTCAATTCACCCCTGTACAGAGTAGGGTGGCTCATGCACTATGGGACAATAGCGTATGCTAATCAGGAGACCAAGAGGTGGAATGTTATCTATTTTTACTGTTTTGTCAATAAAACATGATAAGAGAAAGTAAAATTTGGAAAGCCTAATTTACAGCCATGATTTTAAACCAACTAAATGAATTTACTTGAAATTCTTTATTATTATAACAAATTTTGAGGCAATCATCTACTTTAACATTCATTTTGGTTCAGTCAATAGGCCCCATTTTATATTTAATTTTCAGCTATTAAATTTCAAAAATGGACGGTTCTCAAAAATTAAATTTGGGCAGAAGTTGCGATTGCTTTGATAAATATCATTTTTTATATTTTGTAGTTTTATGAAGTCCACCAGCCAAATAGTGAGAATAAAGTGTCAGGTGTTCTACAACCTCATACAAATTTTAATACATCCGTGATAAGTATACACAATAACACAAACCCACAGTGCACATCCTCATGAATCCACAGGGCACATAGTCAATAATCAACAGGGCACATAGTCACTAATCAACGGGGCACATAGTCAATAATCAACAGGGCACAGTCACTAATTAACAGGGCACATAGTCACTAATCAACAGGGCACATAGTCAATAATCAACAGGGCACATAGTCACTAATTA
The DNA here is from genome assembly GCA_944989445.1 of Ampullaceana balthica. Taxonomy (NCBI): domain Eukaryota; kingdom Metazoa; phylum Mollusca; class Gastropoda; family Lymnaeidae; genus Ampullaceana; species Ampullaceana balthica. The sequence goes on along the minus strand of CALYLW010000003.1, from coordinate 571,162 downwards.
ACGGGGCACATAGCCAATAATTAACAGGGCAGAGCCTCACAAAATTCAGACTATAAGAGCTGTTTACATCACATGACAATAACATTTAAAAAAATAAGTTTTGTTTCTCATATCAAGTAAAATCTTTTTAAAGGATATTTGACATTTTAACACAAGTAATAACAGCCTTTAGGATATTTCAAGACAGTTTTATTACTGTATCTTTACTTGTTGCGCTATGTTGACCAGGTGTAAAAGTATATTTTCTGCCAGATGGGAAGGTAATCCATTAAAGGTCCTGAAAACAAAGAAGAGAATTTGAAATTTACACAAAAATACATAAGTAGATGTCATGAACCCCTCCCCCCCCCAAAAAAAAGTCAATATTGGGTGAAAAATAATTGCCGTCTGCCATTCAACAGTGCAGGATTTAAACTGACATAAACACATGTCATTTGATTCTAAAAATAAGTTATTGATTTGGTCAATCTAGGGATAAAGCATGAGGGAGTAACCCATAAATTCAAGACCTAAGTACTATGACGGACAGTCTAGTTTACCCCGAGACTGTATTAACAAAAGTTCAAGACCTTGAGTCCTGTCATGGTCAAGTTTACTTCAAACAAGCTACCTACAGGCATTTTGACTTAATTTGAATTGATTCTAGTACTCACCAAGAACAAGTGATACTCCTGGTATTGTAGCAGATAATCCTCTGAGAATGCCCAACAGCTTTAACCTGCAACCAGGTGCACAATGCTTTACTTAATCTTTTCATTAAAAAGTTCATAGGCAAACTTTTTCTTTACCTTGTTAAATATTGGTTAACACAAGAGCTCTAAGGAATTATTCATTAAATACTAAGCCTTTCTTTGGGCCTTTCAAATTCTTTCCATATTATCTTTCCTTTTTCATACTTTTAATCTACTAGAATCATTTTCGTAAATGTTTAAATTCTACTACACTGAACTCATAAAAATGTTCTAATTCTAATATTTGAGTCTTATACAAAATAATTAAAAGAGGGAACAAAATAATTAAAAGAGGGAATGTTTACTTCAGTTAAAAATGCAGAAACGAGCTTTTGTTTTTCTATAAAAAAAAATATTGATTTCATTAAAAAAAATTGAGCAGTATTATTATGCACTACCACAAACTTGATTAATTACTTAATTACCAATTTTTGTCCATATAAGAATAAGTCCTCATATCAAAGACTGATTTAAAAATAGGTTAAAATATTGAATAACAACATAACAAACCAGAGTCAATCAACCAGACTAGCAGTTGGCAGTGAAAATGAACAGATTTATTAGCGGTGACAATTTAATAGCTTTATTATCTTCATGCTGATCTTGTCTTTATATAATACTAGGGGCAAGTACCCGGCTCCCGCCCGGGTTTAACAACAACAGCAACAACAAAAAAAAACTAAAACAACAACAAAACAACAAAAACAAAACAACAACAAAAACAACAAAACAACAAAAACAAAACAACAACAAAACAACAAAAACAAAACAAAAACAAAAACAACAACAAAAACAACAAAACAAAAACAAAACAACAACAAAACAACAACTACAACAACAACAACAAAACAACAACTACAACAACAACAAAGCAACAACAACAAAACAACAAATACAACAGCAACAACAACAAAGCAACAACAACATGAAGGACATTGTCATCGCAGGGCAAGGGATGTGGACAACAACAACAGCAAAAACAACACAAAAGCAACAACAGCAACAACAACAGCAACAACAACAAAAACAACAACAGCAACAACAACAAAAACTAAACAACAACAAAAACATCAACAACAAAACAACAACAGCAACAACAACAGCAACAACAACAAAGCAACAACAACAAAACAACAACTACAACAACAAAAGCAACAACAACAAAGCAACAACAACAAAAAAAATTATTTTATGGCGATAATCGCCTTCTTGTTAATCTCGACACCAAAATGTTTATTAATTTGCGTCATTATTTTACGTCTTAATTTTCAATAATTTTTATTTTATATAGCTCATATAGGGAAAAACTACATTTTGGGCCCCCGGGCCCCAGTATCTTATATATATGGAACGAAACCTGTTTAATAACCTTTCCGGTATAATTTTGTGTACGTGTACCAAATTTCACGTTATTTGGTTGTCTGGATCTTGAGTTATTAGGGAACAGGCAGACAACAAATGCGGCTTATATATATATAGAGATATGAATCACCTTCAATTAAAACCATGGGAAATACTTCCTCTTATAAAAATACTAAAATAATCACTCAGGAAAGAATAATTTCTACTTAATGCGATGAACCTTGGTACCTAAGGAAAAAATGAAAATGTCCAATCATGTTCACCACAATATGGACCAGCTTGTTAGAACTAAACCAGTGGTATCCAATAGAAAGCTTTACTAATGAAAGTATCAGTGGTGTATGTAAGTATTGCATTTTATACTCTGATAATTTACCAAATTGTGATATTTCAGCTGACAATAGTAATTAACATTTTCCTAATTTAGTTAGCCCTAGGCCATTTTACTAGCTCAACCAGCGTTAGATGGAAACAATGACTGTCTTGATTACCATATGGAGTGATCAATTATAACATTAAATGTCAATATACTGATTCTAATTTTCTTTTTCAAGAGGGGAACATAAGAATCCATTTTGAGAAAAGGATTTCAATATTCCTTGATACTAAATAAACTAAGAACACAATGTAGACCTAGACTAACAAACATGAAAACAAAGAGAGAGAAAAGAAACTAAAATAAATTGAATCAAGTTTTTTTTAAAAAACCTACTTTGTGTAGCGATCATAGAAAGGAGATCGTAGTAGGTACATCACCAACATGAGCGATCGTCTCCTTAGTTCGGCTTGTTCTTGTCGATTCAGTGCTGTGGTATCCCCTATTAAGTAGAGGCTAAAAGAAAAAGTAATGTCCTTAAGTTTAGAAATATAGGAATCCTAAATTTATATGAAGATGTTAGATCTATACGAGAAAGTATATGCAAGGATTTAAATGTATTACAATTTAAATTCTTTCTCGACACTACATAAGACAATAAAAGTTTAGATTAGTAGATATCAATTAATCTTTAGATATCAATTAATCTTTAGATATCAATTAATCTTTAGATATCAATTAATCTTTAGATATCAATTAATCTTTGACTGTTAAAAAGCCTAATTTATTGCCACAATAGATTTGCATCCCACAAGAAACAGTCAATCTCTTATTTTACCTTGAGACGTCAATACTCGATGAAAGCAGCCAAGGTTTAAAAGAAGTTGTGCCACAAATATACAAGCTCGTCACTTGACATTAGTTAAGGTCAATCTACTTGTAGTACTGACATGAAGCTGTTCCAACAAATCTATTCTTAAAAAACAACCAGTTTCTCATCACAATCTATCCTTTAAATAAAAAAACCTGTAAAAAACCTAGTTTTTGACTATAAATCCTTTATGTAAGAGACGTAACTTAAAGAATGTTCATTATAATACGCAGCGCAAGACCATCCAACAATACAAATTTGTAGTTGTGTGTAAAACATGTTTAATACAATGCGCACCGATCAGGAATATGTTTATAAAAAGTGTTGTCAATAAAATATGCACCTTATTGCGCGACAGAAAGGTTGTTCAATATAATGCGCACCCTTACACTCTATCTCAAAAAATAACATGATACATGGGAATAAATAAAATAATCTAAAAAATCAATAATTCAATTACGGTACATCTGAAATTTTGATACATTGTTTTTATCATCTGTACGAAACTGCCTGCAAAATTTCAGCTCGCTAGCTTACGAGGAAGTGGGTTAAAAATTGATTAGGGGTCTACCGATATGCCTTTTTGCCGATATTGCCGATACCGATATTACCGATATTTTTTTTGCCGATATGAGTGCAGATATGAGTATTTGTTAGGACAAAAACCAGCGGTCATATTTGATGACGTCATTCTTAAATTTATCACTCGTAATTATTTATCTTTAATATTAGGGGACTACCGATACGCATTTTTGCCGATATTACCGATATTTTTTTCCGATATGAGTGCCGATAGGGTATTTGTTAGGACAAAAACAGCGGTCATATTTGATGACGTCATTCTTAAATCTATCACTCGTAATTATTTATCTTTAATATTAGGGGACTACCGATAGGCATTTTCGCCGATATTACCGATTTTTTTTTCCGATATGAATATTTGTTAGGACAAAAACAGCGGTCTTATTTGATGACATCGATCATTCTTAAATTCATCACTCCTAATTATTTATATTTTATATTAGGGGTCTACCGATAAGTATTTTTGCCGATATTACCGATATTTTTTCTCCGATATGAGTGCCGATATGAGAAATTTGTTAGGACAAAAATAACAGCGGTCATATTTGATGACGCCATTCTTAAATTTATCACTCGTAATTATTTATATTTTATAATTAAGGGGTCTACCGATATCCAGTTTGGCCGAAATACCGATTTTTTTTTCGAAACGAAGTTTCCGATGTGTTTACAAGTTCCAGTTCATGACCTACATAGGACTCATAACAAAACGAACCGTCCTTTATAAAAATGTACAAGCATATTAGGTACTCCTTTTGAAACTTCAACCTTGACTCATAATTATTAATTCTAACCAATAGTTTAATGGCTTTTGCACACGGCCACCTTTTATGAATGAAACAATGAGAACAAAGTACAATAGTAATATAGTGAAAATGAGGCTGAAGCTTGAATGGTTGCCAATGACAACACGTCTTCACACGGTACATTTTGTTATTCCATACGAAACGAAATGTTTTAGACATCTGCGATTCTGCGTGCATCTTTGCTATTAGAGCAATTACGTGAACATAATGTTTACATGTTATCCATTTATTAGAGCAATTACGGTATACTTGGCATCGGCACTATTTACACAGTATTTCTGAGTATACGAAAATCGGCCGATACCTAAACAATATCAAAGCAAATGGCACACTGTATCGTGGCTGCACATATTAATACTAGGACTCTTTTGACTATTTCAATACTGGTATCGGGGTCGATATATTAATTTGTCGAGATATTGTAAACCTAAATGATAGTTTTTTTGTTTCCGTTTTTTTTTGGGGGTCAAAATGTCACTTATTATGAAATATCGGTGACGTCAATATCGGGACCTTTACAGGCTACCGATACCGATATTGCCGATATCCAGATATCGGTGCCGATATATCGGCCAGCCGATATATCGGTAGACCCCTAAAATTGATCCAAAGTTTTGGCGACAAGGGTGCAAGGGTTCAAGCAAGAAGACACCACGAGTTAATATAAAGTAAGGTTGTTAACGGTTAACCGGTTAGCCGGTCCTCGGATCAGGACCGGTCCTATTTACCCAGGATCGGTTAACCGCAAATTCTCCCTATTCTGGTATCTAAATAATATACACGTCATCACTATTAGTCTACTTCGCCTGTGGCTAAGGAATGCTAATTTTAATTTGCTTAGTTGTCGAGGCACTGTATGACAGCTTCATGAGAACCACGGTCAACTCAAAGGGACGGGGTGGGGTGGGGACAAGTTACGGAGTTTTCTAGTTAGGGATGAGGGTGGTGGGGGAGGCTAGAAGGCTTGAAATGTCTTTGATGTTTACGTAACAGGAAGCCTCTTGCTTTGACACGCCAATTCAAGACCGCGCCAAGAGACACCTTTCCTCCCCTCACCCACTGTTATACATCTACAGTGGGTTGGGGGAAGGAACATTTTTCTTTTTAAATTGAGTCAGAGCATGCCTTGGAAAATGGCGAGTGTAGCTCAACCCCACCTAAACCCCACCCTATTGGGTTGGGGGGGGGGTCGTCGTGTGCGCGTAATTCTGGCAAGTTGACGAGTGAAACAAAATATGGTATTTAATTTAAATAAATTCCATCTTATTATCACTGTTTACTCCGTTTTATCAGGACTGGTTAATCGTAACTTCATTTAGTCGGTATATTAGCTAATTACGTGGTATATTAGCTTATTACCCGGAGTTAATTTTGTGTTGTGTTACGGCAGAATACCAGAGCCAACACGCGAGCGACCGTGACGTCAAAATCAAAGCGTTTTCTTAATAATAATAATATTCTTTTCAGTAAAACGGGCTTTTTAAAAAATGATTAACCGGTCCTCAAAAACAAACTGACTTGACAACAATTTATAATATGCTGTTTTAATACTATTATTATATAAAAATTGAATATCATTACAGTTTAATTCTTTGTTGGGGATTTATTTATTTTTTGAATTCGCTGTTTTGACAGCAACACTAGAGTCGGTACATCACAGGCTCTTTGATGTCCAATTAAACGACGACGCACGCGATGGGAAAATTTGATCCATTCTCTTGTTGGTTCACTAAACATGGTATAAATTGTATAAATACGGAGCGGCTAACCGGTTAACCGGTCTTTTTTTGAAAGGTTAACCGGTCCCCAAAAACGAGCGGTCTTAACAACCTTAATATAAAGGATTTAAAAACATTTATACTCAATGCAGCTCATCCTTAAAAAACAAAGTTTATATAAATTCAGTCTTTCTTACCTTAAAAACATTTAATTTCTACACAGTCTATCCTTAAAAAAATCTATTCTCTAGACAAAGTATATTTTCTTAATATACATACAAATCTTTTATTGTTGTTTGGCATTTGTACATGCTACTTATGTTTTATGAGCATGTCTGGTTTTGGATGGAATGTGCCGAGTATACAGTCAGATTGTAAAAAAAATAATTGCTGATTAGTACAGGTTGCACATTTTTGTTGTTACAGTGTGTATTGGTTTGAATAAATCCAAAGGATACGATGAATTAATGGCTTAAAAATATAAATGCATTCTCCCCAAACTTGACAACGTGACAGCTTTGTAGGCTTGCAATTTTCTCTCAACACACGTGATGAAACTGATGGTAGCTGAGGAAGTTTCCAGTCTCGAAGATTCATTGGAGGTGCTAGAATCATTAAATATGTCAATGATATTATATATTTGCTATAAAGGAGTTAAAATCATCAAAAATAATGCTAAATCATTGAATAGAACGTTTTATATAATTATAATTAGAGGTGCTAAAGCTATTGGACTTGAAAACAAATAGAAAAAAGAAAAATCATGAATTGGTCAGCACTTAAATGTATGGTGATACAGAAAGGTGATGTCAGTGTAATAACAGGATAGCCTAAGCCAGCATTTATGTTGTTAAAGGAAATAAAGGGGGAACTGACGTGCAAACCAAAACCAGAATCTTCAACGCAAGTGTTGACAAAACAGTGTTATGGCATGGTGGTCAATCCTGAGGAACAACAGCAAGCATTATGCAGAAAATACAGACCATGGTTAACACTTGCCTTCCAGACCACGGCTAACACTTGCCTTCATAAAACCAATAACATAAAATAAAAAAATAATCACCAACAAAGGCTAACTGGAAAGATATTCCAAGAGCATATTGTGGAACGCTTTAAAAGAAAAAAGATTGAGTTAGTGGAGAGGGCAAGTCTCTCTTCATGAATCCCCAAATAACATCACCCGGCAATCTCTAGCATGGAGACCACATAGAATAAGGAAGGCCAGGAGATATGTGATTGAGGATACACAAGAAGTATACTGGAAAGGAAAGTGTGTGTTTATTTTATTATTAAAACAAATATAAAAAATTAAGGGGTATCTCCCAAAAAAGACTCTGTTGGTTACATCAGCAAAAAGGAGTTTCTGTTTTTTTTTCACATTAAAAAACCGAGTGCACAAAACAGAATACTGAGTTTAAAAACATGAATTCATTACTTTCTGTACAGTTTATAAAACAGTATATTCCCTTTTATTTACAACTTTAATAAAATGTATCACTTCAAATCACCTGTGGCCATTGATCTCATTACTTTCCCAGATCTTTTTAAAGTGAATGTCACAGATGGAATGGAGACATTGCTAGCAGTATGCGTCTGTAATTGGCCTTGGTTTTCCTGAAAAATAGCAGCAGGGAGAACAAAACCTTAATGCATTGTGACAATTAATGGAATTTTAGATACGCTTTTTTAGAAGTAGCATAACTCAATTTGACTCTTCACCTAAAGCAAAATTTCAGGGAATCGGATCCTATCAAATGAAGAAATTTAAATAAATAGATAAGATTATTTTAAACTAAATTTTGTTTGTTTGTTTTGTTAATTTATTTTTATTATTAATGTGATAAGTTATTATTTTTTTCCCCAATGCAATCTGGGAAACACTAGTACACCTTAAAATTTTAGTGTTTAGTCTAATTTCATCAAAGCTATGTAGCATATATCTTAAAACCATGTAACGAAAGTTAGGTCCAAAAATGGCTTATGTTGCAAAGACAGGACTGCAGCTTCAATAAATTGGATATCAGTATTATACTGATAAAAACTGCATGAATGGTAGATAGATAAATGTATAAATAAATTTATAAAAGGAAATAATAATTTTTACTAAATACATTCAAAAACTTTATATTTATTAAATGATTTTAACACTTAAAACATTTAACAACACAAAACATTTAACAACACAAAACATTTACTTGGTCACTCTGCTTCTGCATGATAGCTTGTTTCAGGATAGCTTCCCTGTCTATTGGAGACAGAGGTGGCACTGCTTGTATTCCTACATTGTGCTTGACAAACAGCAAAAATCGACAGACAGACCTAATGTACAATCATAAAGAAAGAAGTATATAAAAAATATTCTTAATTTTAAGAAAATTTATGAATTAAATTATTGATAAATCTCAATTTCACTGTGGCCACCTAGAATAATTCTTTTGTTCACTCTAAATAAGTATAATTTTTAGGTGCAAAAGCAGCCAAGCTCAATTATTTTGTACAAGTACCATATTTTTTAAGCTTACACCAAATGTCTGGAAAAAAACACCAAAAGAATAAAAAATAAATAAAATATATAAATTAATGTATATATTAATGATTTGTATTATTAAGTGCTTACTTTGCAATTTGTAGAACTGTAATAGCCACCCATTTACCAGCATCTCCATAGAGCCTTTGAGCCGTTATTTCAATGAAAACACCAACATACTCTAAAACTGTCACCAGGCTCTGGAGTCTTTCTTGTGATGCCGACTTTGGTTCAAAATCAAACAAAATAAAAGTTTTTACTTAAACATCAACTCAGGATAATTTGTTAAGGTATTTCTTTTTTTTATTCAGAATATGAGTGAAAATGTCACGTGTCCTGACAAGGCAAGCAAATTTTAAGTACACATAATCAACTGAGTGCATTAGAAAAATAAATTAATTGATTATTTAGCTAGTGACAAGGGTCTCATGGTGTATGTATATAATGAATTAATTTAAAGTTATACCATGTGATTGGAACAAAGCAAAGGCTAAAATGAGAAATATAATAATTTAATTAGATGTTTCTAAAAGTTTGTATTTCTTGAAACATTTCTGACAAATTTGAAATATAAGTTGTTTTTAAAAACATTTGATTAATTCTAGAACACCACCATACAAAAGAAATCTCCAAATTTTATCCTTTATATTCTTAATACTCAAACACAAAGTATATAGCTATCAACAATGGCCACAATTATAAAAATAGCTTAAATTAAGAATTACAAAACAAGCATTAGAACTAACAAAGACTGAATAACATATTTGGTGGCAAACAAGAAAATTACCAAAATTTAAAGCTGTAAAGAAATCTAAAATTGTAAAATTTGCTTTAAATACTTACTACTTTAGGAAGAATACCAGAAGCTTTTTTGATAATGGCATCATTAAATAATATAAGAAGGTTAGATGCAGAATACAGCAATTCAGAAAGAATCGTGGAATCCTCAAACCGTCCTGAAAATTAAGTTTTGCAAGAAAAATGATAGGGTTATGAAGTAAGGAGATTTAATAAATCATTTATATCATGTACACTATACTGCAGGTTAAAAAATGTCATATTTACCTCCAACATCACCATAATTTGTATGTTTTGAAAACTGAATAAGTTATACATTGATAATATATTTACATGCCACCATACTTCGCCAACCATAAATGACGTCACGCGATTTTGGCCAACTTTTCACCCCCCTCCCCCCTTGTCACGCGTCGTCACAAAAACGTAGACCCCCTCCCCCATAAAAGCTGTATTTTCTATTTGAAAAAGAGCATGTTTCAAATCACTCTTTTGTCATTTAAGTATGTATTTAGTGTAAGGTTGCACTCTAATATTGTAACATGCGAGAAGCTATGTAAAACATCATACGATAAATTGTAATACATGTAGTACTAAACTACCGGTAAAAATAGTATTAAACTCAAGACGGTCTTTTGGATACGTAAAATAAACATTCTTATCCTAAAAGATGAAGTAGTATGACAATACTAATATAAATACATTTTTCACAATTTTTTAAAATTTCATAACCAGTCGATCGCAATTCGGGAAATCCTTACGGGACTGAGGCGGAAGTTTACCAAAAACATTACTGGGCTTTAAACAATAAAATGAAATTTGATGGTTGTTTTTATTAAAAGGCTTTTAAGACTTTTTTCCCCGATACAAAAAATGTAGTAGTCTCCCCTGACATACAGAAGTACCTATTCTATACAGAAGATTTATTGCGTCCTACGTTCTGGTAAGAACGTCTTGGCAAGTGACGCAGTGCTCACAGGCCACGGCTATGAGTATGAGGAATCACGCTATTCCCAGGCGCCTTTGTTTCCCTAACTAGTGTCAGGTACCCATTCAGGGCTGATTGGACTCAGGGACACCCTCGGTATGCCAGCCGAGCGTGCATGCCACTCGACCACCCTGCCCCATATACCAATGTTTCTTCTAATGCTCCCACTTAGCTATTTATCTGACGCAGCGCAGAAATTAAGAGTTACCAAGCGGACCAATACCAAGGATAATAGTAATATGCTTTAGTTAGGCCTATTTGTGTTCTGAAAAAATTAATGCTGCACAACTTTGTAATGTGCCACATCTGCGTTCATATATCAAAATTGCAAATTTTCTGTTTCAGGAGCTATTGACACTTTTATGTTATATTCTCACATTTGTTATATCTATTGAAAAGTCTATTGCTTCGATAAAATTCTTTAATTAATGTCTATATTATTATTATACCAGCCCTTAATTTAATTATTTCAGCTCACATACAAATAGTAATTTTAAAAACAGAAAAATTTTAAACAGCTTAATTCAGTTATAATATAAATTTACTTATTCCGTCCTCCCATCTGGGCACCAAGCCATGTGGTCGTAATCGCTGCAAGACATGTCCCTTTGTTACCCAGACGGACCAGATTGTCTTCCCTAAGGGGGTATTCAAGATTAGGAATGGCTATCTTTGTACCAGCCGCAATGTGGTCTACACCATTGTGTGTAAGCGCTGTCCTTTGAAGTACATTGGTGAGATGGGGAGGTTACTCTCGTGCCGCATCGCTGAGCATGTACGTGCCATTAAACAAGAAAAATAATGTCCTGTCTCCCGACACTTCAATGGACATGACCACATGGACGTCGATGACATGTCTGTCACCGCCTTGGTTTCCTGTACAAACACACCCGGCCGGGTCAGTCTGGAGAATAGACTAATCCATGAGTATGGGACTCTTACACCACACGGGATCAACGTTGTGTTCGCACTGACAAGCTGATTGATTGACCACACCCACCCTATCCTTTCCTATATAAGCTCTTACTTTTCTCTCCTTACTTAATCCCTACTGGACTGCTTGGATTTCACCGCAGCTAAGTGTTTTTTTATTATTATTTCGTGGTATTCGTTTCATGTGTGTACTATTTGTCCGTTGAGGAAGGCTCTTTGCCGAAACGTTCGCTGTTGTGTTACGTCTTGTCAGGCCTACTAATACCCTGTTTTTTTATATTATAAATTTACCTTAATTCAGTTAGTGCTCAGCAACTTGCTTAATATACCATAGTTTCACATACTTTTTTAAAATGAAGAGCAAGTAGTAACTTTTAATTCAGTGCTGGTGGTTCACTAAATCTATTTGAATTAAGTTTAAAAACTATGGCCCTTGAGATGGTAGGCCACTCAGGCCACTGTGGACAAAAAGACCTCCAAGATGTTGGAGATTTGTTACATACTTATGAAGCTTTTAGCATGCAGCAAGATATTTTATAATTTTTTTTTCTTGTTTCAGGCACCTTATACTTATATACAGAAATCAATCAGGAATTTAGATTATTTAAATTAAAAACCCACAAAATCTTGTAAATACAGATAAAAATATCTTTGGGGAGAAAATTGATGCCACAACTTTGCTCAGTTTTGATTGTGATGATGTACAATTAAAAATAAGGTTGGGGGCTAGCTCAAGCTTTTCATAAAAAGCTTACCCAGCAGCTAAAGGATTTTTTGGAAGGTGGGAAATTTCATAGCCCTAGTCAACAGCGCTCCTGCTCGTAACATTTGGGCTGAACGATCCCTGGGAATGATAGACCATCTTGTTCTGTGCTCGCCAAATACAACTTTTGGGTTTTTAGATGGAAAAATCAGGGCCAAAACAAATAAAACTATAAGCAGTGGTTAGAGCAGAAGGTTAACAATAAGGATTTAGTGTTATTTGCTATCAGGAGAGCTGGTCAGATAAAAAAAAAGAATTACTTAGGACTAAAAGGGTTGAGGAAGAGATTATTTTTCGACAACAGATAGCTATAAAAAAAGAGATGAAGCGCATAGGAAACTAATAGATAAAGAAGTTAAAGGTGCACTATATTCTAAGGGAAATATTGGTGAAGAAATTTGGATAGATACTCCTACACACATTAAAATGAAAGTAGCTTCTATCATTGAAGACAGGACATCTGTTCTGGGTGCTTATATTAAACATATCTGGGAAAATGATGAACAGGAAAAAGCTTATTTTGGGCACATAATTAAAATTAAAGAGAAGGGTGGCAATTTATTTTTCACCATAGGGTACTAGGATTCAGAAAGTGAGACGGAAGCTGCTGGGGAAGATTATGACATTGCTGTAGAGAAAATATTAACAGATCTTATACTAGGCGATTTAGTGTTTTTTGTAAATTTTTGTCTGATCTGACTACTTGTAAAACTATGTCTAAAGTCAAATCCTTTATTTTTGTTTGTTTACTAAGCTTATTTACAACATTATTTAACACTGCAACTGTTAAACCTTTAAAACCATCGTTAATTTAAAAAATTCAAACAAATCATAGTTGATTTTTTTTTAATTTGACATGTTTTAAGTAGATTTTAATTTTTTTAAAAAATAAAATGGGGCTTATACTTATACATTTTTTTAAAAGCTATAACAATATTCATAAACAATGTTTAATGCATCTAAAAAATTTCAAATAATTTGCACACTCGGTTGAAAAGTTATTCACTTTTTTTGTACAAAATTTTTGAAAAGCGGTCACAATTGGACCTTTTTCTATGTCTATAGTAGTCTATACCAGTGCTTCTCAAACTTTTTAGTATGGCGGACTGGCAGGAATTTTTTTCCATTGCACTAGGGACCGGTACACTATGGACCGGTACACTATTTTCCCTGCACTGACAATTTTTTCTCTCCTTTTTTTGAGAACATCTGCCGACCAGCAGCGGATGGCCCACGGACCAGCACCGGTCCGCGGACCACCACTTTGAGAAGCACTGGTCTAGTAAAAATTGTCAAATTTTATTCACGAAAAAAATCATAACTTTGTAACAAAATGAGCTACAAGAAAAATAAATACATATTATCACTCCTTGTAACAAGGGCTATCTTACAGATGTGTTCATTTATTAATTCATTCATTTTGAAAATTTTATCCAAGTCAAGTACCTACCAGGCATTGGCATTTAATTTTTTTTAAGTTTATTTTTTTTTACCAAAGTGCCTAGTATAGAAGGACAAAGTGGCTATTGAGACGCTAACGTCTTAATAGCCTACAGGCTATTGAGAAATAGCCTACAGGCTATTGAGACGCAAACAAAAAATAGGCCAATGAAAACTAAGTATTTACTAATTACGGTTGGCGCATTTATTCTATTGATTGCGTTATAAATTACACAACTCTTTTTATTTTTAAAGAAAGAAATAAATGCATGTATAAAGGTTGGTGGGAGGGGTAAATTAATTATCAGCGTTAAAATTGTTTTATTTGTTTACACTCTAGGCCTAGGTCTCTAGGCAACTTCATTAATACCGTATTAGCATATTACCCGGAGTTCGTTTTTGTTTTGTTACGGTTAAGATCAAGGAGGTTTGATGATTAGCTAATCAAACCTCCTTGGTTAAGATGCAGGGCAGCATAAGAGACTAACGCAAGCGACGGTGACTTCCCATCGCTTTCTCCATATTCCGTATATAAATAATATACACATCATCACTATTAGTTTACTTCCCCAACGGCTATGGAATGATTTTTAAAAAAATTTTAATTTGCTTAGTTGTACGAGAGTGTTTGATGTGAACAATGGTCAAGGTCGCTGACTATTACTATTTATATTACGGGACAATCAGTTAAATGACAAGACTTTATGAAGAAAAAAGTAATTTGACAATACGTATAGTATATAAAAGAAAATAATTATAAACTTACCTATTCTCAAAACAAAGAATTTCCACTACAAACACTAAATACTATTTAACAAATTCAAGATCGCAATGATAGTAGTCCATGTGCTCACAAAATAGACAACAATGTAATTATAGTCTGTTTCTTATAAAGACAAAGAAAGCTATAAAAGCATATGACCCCGTGACCTATCATCAATCTCTGGTCAGGGCCGGATTTCCGCCTAGGCCCACAAGGCCCGGGCCTAGGGTCCCAGCTAGCCAAGGGGCCTAGGTGGTGGAATCTTTACATAAGCCCAAAAGCTTGGCTTCATTATCAAAAAGCTTTATTGAAAATAATAGTATAATAAATATTTTTACTACATTTTGCACACACTGCCCAGTAGTCAAGTGCACGAGGTTTGTTTGTGTTGATTTGTCATTGTAAGCCGCGCTCTGAGCTGCTGTTGCGATATTGTGGAGAAGGCGTAGGGTGGGTGTGACAGATTGCTCCTCCAGTAAAAACGGCACGACCCCGACTTCCCCCCTCCCCATACCACACACAGGACAAGACACCGCCCGAGCCGTGATTTGGGTTTCAAATTACAGATAATTGACAGGGACCGGGAGAACAATTTTTTAATGTCGACTGACTTGACCAGAGGCCAGGGAGATGTCACAGGTAGTTTATGGGGACCTGCCAAAGTTTTCAATGAAGTTCGTTTTAATGCATTTAACTAGATGGCCTTCTACAATTCCACCTGCATACCTTTGGTCAACAATATATTGAAAGGGAAAATCTTAGATCGGGGAATAGGAAGCCAGGGAGCCACCGAATAGGTTTTGAGGCGCATTGTGGCTGTTGTGAGCTCACTTTCTGATTTGGATTTTAAATAAAAAACAGTGGGAACAGTGTTATGACCATAGAAGTTTTGGCTGAGTTTGATCCTTTTCTGGACTTACACATAAAACGCCACGGTAATAAAGGACGTAGCACAACATCATATCTTTTGTCTAAAATATGCGATGAAATGATTAATATCATGGCAGAAAAGGAAGAAAAAGAAATAATTAAAATACAATCGCGACTGAAAAAAAAAGCAAAATATTTCTCTATTTCTGTGGACTCTACTCCGGACAGTTCTCATGTAGATAAATTTTCTTTCATTGTGAGATATGTCTCTGAAGACGAATATTATTTTGATGTTTATTAAAGTCACTGAAGTCAAAACAAATTATATGTTCTGTACTGCAGAATTTAATTTGCAAAATTTACAAAATTGCTTCGAGATGGTTTGGGGGCCCAAAAGTAAAAAGTGCCTAGGGGCCCTGGGTCTCTTAAATCCGGGCCTGTCTCTGGTCACCGGTTTATAGTCTGTTTCCCGCATCCAAAAAAGTGATCGGTGCGCGCCGCTTAGTGAAGTACCTAGTCCTATATTACGAGAGTCATTTGATAGACGTAGCATAGACACCGGGCGATTAATCGGTCCTCAAATTCGAGTTTGGTCTTTTAGTGACAGTTTTCTTGCAAATCAAAGACATTTGACGTAAGATTACCATATTAATATCAAAACTGATAATTTCTTTAAAAAATGTAATTGTTATGTGTTGGAAAGGGAGTACGGCGAGTGTAGCTCAAACCCTATTGAAACAGGAAAAATGGGGAAAGGGGGGGGGGCGTCGTGTGCGCCGCAAAATTCAATAATTCTGGCGATTTGACGATTTAAAAATAATATGGTATTTAAATCAATTTCATTTTATCATCACTGTTTACTCCGTAAGCTTTATAATTTTCTTATCAGACATCAATATTATTGTTAGGGGTCTACCGATATGCCTTTTTGCCGATACCATTATTACCGATATTTTTTTTGCCGATATGAGTACCGATATGAGTATTTATTCGGACAAAAACCAGCGGTAATATTTGATGACGTCATTCTTAAATTTATCGCTCGTAATTATTTATCTTTTATATTAGGGGACTACCGATATGCATTTTTACCGATATTTTTTTCCGATATGAGTGGCGATAGGGTACTTGTTAGGACAAAAACCAGCGGTCATATTTGATGACATCATTCTTAAATTTATCACTCCTAATTATTTATCTTTTATATTAGGGGACTACCGATATGCATTTTCGCCGATATTACTGATATTTTTTTCCGATATGACTAATATGAGTGCCGATATGAGTATTTGTTAGGACAAAAATAACAGCAGTCATATTTGATGACATCATTCTTAAATTTATCACTCGTAATTATTTAAAATATTATGGGTCTACCGATGTGCATTTTTGCCGATATTACAGATATTTTTTTCCGACATGAGTGCCGATATGAGTATTTGTTAGGACAAAAATAACAGCGGTCATATTTGATGACATCATTCTTAAATTTATCACACGTAATTATTTAAAATATTAGGGGTCTACCGATGTGCATTTTCGCCGATATTACCGATATTTTTTTCCCGATATGAGTATTTGTTAGGACAAAAATAACAGCGGTCATATTTGATGACGGCATTCTTAAATTTATCACTCGTATTTGTTTATATTTTATTATTAAGGGGTCTACCGATATCCAGTTTTGCCGATATTACTGATTTTTTTGCTCCCCGAAACAAAGTTTCCGATGTGTTTACAAGTTCCAGATCATGACCTACATAGGACTCATAACAAAACGAACAATCCTTTATAAAAATGTACAAGCAAAATTAGGAAGTCCTTTTGAAACTTCAACCTTGACTCATAATTATTAATTCTAACCAATAGTTTAATGGCTTTTGCACACGGCCACCTTTTATGAATGAAACAATGAGAACAAAGTAATAGTAATAAGTGAAAATGAGGTTGAAGGTTGAATGGTTGCCAATGACAGCAAGTCTGCACACGGTACATTTTGTTATTCCATACGAAACGATATGATTTAGACATCTGCGATTCTGCGTGCATCTTTGCTGTTAGTATTAGAGCAATTACGTGAACATAATGTTTACATGTTATACATTTATTAGAGCAATTACGGTATACTTGGCATCGGCACTATTTACACAGTATTTCTGAGTATACGAAAATCGGCCGATACCTAAACAATATCACAGCACATGGCACACAGTATCGTGGCTGCACATATTAATACTAGAACTCTTTTGACTATTTCAATACCTGTATCGGGGTCAATATATTAATTTGTCGAGATATTGTAAATCTAAATGATAGTTTTTTTTGTTTCCGTTTTTTTGGGGTGTTTTTTTGGGTCAAAATGTCACTTATTATGAAATATCGGTGACGTCAATATCGGGACCTTTACATGCTACCGATACCGATATTGCCGATATCCAGATATCGGTAGACCCCTAATTATTGTCTTATCAATATTATGGATTAATAAAATCAAAGTAAGTGAATGATTTCCAATGGGTAAAATGAATTGTTATATATACATAAGTCATAACTCCTTCGCGTTTGTAACAGCTTGTTGGCGCAATCAATAGAATAAATGCGCCAACCGTAATTACTTAGTTTTCATTGGCCTATTTTTTTGTTTGCGTCTCAATTGTCAATAGCCTGTCACACTGTGGGCTATTAAGTTAAGACGTTAGCGTCTCAATAGCCACTGCTGGACAAGACAAGTCTAATTCACTATTACTAGTAGGCCTACTAATTTAATTTCATATAAACTTATACGTATTTAAAAAATAAAACAAATTATAATTCAAATAGGCTAATAATAACGAAGTGATTATACGGAGATATCTCCGTATAACGCTGGGCGTTATAGACAGATATTTCCCATGATTCTTAGCGTTATACGCAAATTTTTTTGGCTGGTCATGTGACTTCTTGCTAATTTGATATAAGATTTTTAAAAATTCATACGATACATGAGCTTCTGTGGTCTCACGGTTAGGACATTAGATTCTTGAACTCTTAAGTGGAGGTTCGAGTTTCGTTTGGGTCTATTTTTTTTTAAGGTTGTAGTTTCAGTTTTAGGGTCTGGGTTAGGTTTAGTTGTCTATTTTTTTTAATTAAAATAGAAAAAGATTTTTGTTTGAGTCTTTTTTTTTAAGGTTGTAGTTTTAGGGTCTGGGTTAGGTTTAGTTGTCTAATTTTTAAAATTAAAATAGAAAAAACAACAAATATATAGCAACCAAAAATACGATTTATCGAGCGCACCGTTCTCTTTGCTTTTACAAAATTAATTTTAAAATCATAAATCTTTTTGAAATAAATTTTAAGCTATGATAGGTACATATATATTAAATAAGAACGGAAATTTTGTTTGTTTTTTAAAAAAGAAATCTCCGTATAACGCAGGAAGTTATTGGAAGAAATCTCCGTATAACGCCTGGCGTTATTCGGAGATATCTCCGTATAACGCCTCCCTAATAATAATGAGTTTGACCTGTGTGAGTTATCAAAATCAGAATGAGTTTTCAAAATGAAAATCAATTATCTTAGTCTTATGACTTATAATTATGGGGTATTATTTTTAAAACATATTTGGGTACAAAAATGTTATCCCTGATAATATTACCTGCTATAGCATAAGATACTAGACGAAAGGCAGACTCAAACTGTGCTATTGCATTGTAATTATTACTAATCGCATTTTTATATTCTTGATACAAGTTTTGGAGAATGTCGGCCATTTTCATGTACAGATTGGATATCCCAGGGCATGATTGGCTGAATTAAGATAGGTTTTACTTATTAACTCTCCAAAAAGAGAAGATTCTTAACTCTCCAAATAAACGAGATTCTTTTCCAAAGGAGTATTTATTATTTATCGAAAATGCCTACCCAAGATTGAAACCCATTGAAATTTAAAAAAAACAGCATAGTAGAGTGGTTATCTTTACTAATGTATTCTTTACGAAGGTAACAATAAAAGACCATTGGTATGTCAATGTCAAGTTTGAAGCTTACTTAATTTAGGAGTTTAAAAAAAATTTAATTATATGCTTTCATCATCAAAACAAAGATGAGCCGACTGAGCAAAATGTTTAAGAATTTAATTTTTATTTAAGATTAAGACACATTGTCACACCTGCAATGAATGGTACCACATAGCATGCCTGCATAATAACACACCAAAGCACATAGCAATAGGCCTAAGAAATAAATATGCATCTTGACATTGCATACATTGTGGGTTGCCCCAAATCATTTCAGATTTATTTAACTATAGGGACCTTAGCCTTATCACCACAAACTCTTACAGTGTTTTGGCTAATCCTTTTATAAATAAACCACTAGATAAAATGAAACCTGCCACACAAACCCATAAAATTACCCATAAAAAATCTAATAATAATAATAATCAAAACATTCTCAAAACATCTCTCCATGCAAGATGTTTTCTCTTATGTGGTAGTATGGTAAATGAAACTTTCAATACACGTTGGCATAAAATAAAACTTAAATGTGAAAAATTAAATTAAATATCAAGTAAATCATTTATTTTTTAAAAACAAATTCATTAAACATTTGAAAAAAGCAGAAATATTAAAATATATCATGACATTCTAGTAGTTACCACCAGACAGTTAAAAATTTAAAGTAAAAATCATATTGCATATTTTTGTATACAAGATTACTTATCATCTGCACATGGATTGATTACTCAAGAGATAAAATATTAAAAAATAGCAGAATAAGCAGAGTGGTGGGGAAGGAGTGTTTGCACTTTTGTCAAAGTACTTTTTCATATTCATTGAAGGTGGACAGCAAAAAGCTTGATTCTGGCTGCTCCCCCGAATAGTGATAAACTTTTTTACTTCACATAAGGTTTTCATTGAGCAACATGGCGTTTTCCTTGAAAATGGAATTATCCATGCCAAGCGAAAAAAAAATCACCATGCTTTCAAAGGGATAAGTGTAATATCGTGCTAAGTTTCAGGCTGGGGTTAGCACCAGAACTATCACATAACATTAGGAGTCCCCCAAAAACTTTTAAAAATATTTTCTGTAAACAAGTTGACTCTTAAAAGTAAAGACTATATTTATTTTTAAGGTGAATATGTGGCAAGATGAGCCCTTGTATAATAATTGTGATGCCCAATGCTGAGTTAATTTTCTCATGTGTGCTTATTTAGATTCAAGACTAGAGTGATGAAATATGTTTTTAAATCTTAAATCTCTTATATGTGTAATTAATGTTCTAATTAATATTCTTATATTTTTAGAGGGACATCGACTACATGGTTCATTGCCCACTTTCAGTCCTACAATTACATTTAGGATAACCAGTTTTTGGCATGATGAATTTTAAAAAAAATTCTATTTTAAAAAATTATAGTACAGAGCATTGCACTTTTGAGAAGTTAAAAATGTTATAAGTTTATATCAATCCAAGGAACTATTCCCCTAAAAGTTACACTCAAGCAGCTCCTTTCAAGGAAAAAAAAATGATATGATATGTCTAGCTCTGTGTGTGATTAAATTGTTCAATACAGAACTTTGAACTGATGATGATCCAATAATAGGACTTAACTAAAGGTTGGTATAAATATTGTGTTATAATACTTGGGTCAGTTTACACAGGTTATAAAAACTGGTTGTTCAGCAATTTCGTTTTTGTATATTATAATGTATTGGCTAAGGCAGTGGTCCCCAACCTGGGGTCCGCAGACCACTAGTGGTCCGCGAGCAAAGGAACATTAAATTATTTACATTTTTTTTTACTGTGGTGTATTTCTCTAGGGATTGTGCGTCTTTCCATACACAAGATGAAAAGCTTGTTACCCGTTTTGGTGGCACCACGTCCAAAGAACATTAATGACACATAGCGCAGAGCGGACAACCGCCTGCAATCAATCTTTGCGCTCTGTGTCGGCGCTCTTATCACGGCACTTTTATGTAGGCGCACTTTTGTTGTGCGCGATTTTGATGGTTTTGAAATAAATGCTTAGACTTATAGCGTCAATGAAATTCACATGTTAAGAAAAACAATTTTTAAAAACACTATGAATGACTTCCAATAAACAGCTATTTGTGATTATACTGATACGGTTAATAGATAATTTTTATGAAGATTTAATATGTTATAAAAGTGAAATAATATATTTTTACATTTACTATTTGACTATTATGTTTTATGTTCCGGGTTACAGATCGGTCACTTGAATGCTCATATTAAACCCACTAATTAGAAAAATGAGTTCGAAACAGGCATAGTTTAAAAAAAGTTTTCTTGATACAAGAAGAGAAGCGAAGAGAGTGAAGAAGAGCCTTTAAATCCAAAAAGCATAAAACTCGTAACACGCAATACCATGGGTCCTACTTGAAATATGGATTAATTGAGACAGTTGACTCCAAAATACCAACACCACTCTGCATCGTTTGCTGTGACCGGCTTTCTATTGAGGCGAAGAAACCTTCAAAACTGCTTCGCCACTTGAACGACAAGCACCCTGGATTAAAAGATAAGCCCATGGAGAATTTTGAAAGGAAAAAACTGGAACATGAAGGAAAGAAGAAATTTCTCAGGGCCACCACATCAGTAAATGAGAACGCACTGATAGCTGCATATTTGGTGGCTAACGGCAATGCTAAGTCTAAAAAGCAATTCACTATCGGTAAAGAATTAATTTTGCCCTCTGCTAAAGACATTAGCCGTGAACTACTAGGAGAGGCTGCTGTTACAAAGATAGCACATGTGCCATTGTTGGCTAGCACTGTAAATAGGCGCATTGAGGAAATAGCCAAAGATATTGAGATACAATTGTTGGAGAGGATTAATTTATCACCGTGGTACGCACTCCAGGTTGACGAATCTACAGACATCGACAACAAAGCAATATTACTTGTTTATTTATGTGAGATATATATTTATTATGAGGATGTACACGAGGATTTTTTATGTGCTCTATCTTTAAATTAAATTAAAACTATAAAATCAAAACAATCTTAAATACCTGTATAAACAATCAACGCAGCCAAAAACCCTACCACCTCCCACCCACCCATAACCCCCCCCCCAGGTTAGTGGGCCGCGGTAAAATTATCAAACTTTTAATGGTCCGCGGCGTTAAAACGGTTGGGGACCACTGGGCTAAGGGGTTAAGTGTGGTTAAGTTAGAAACCTGAGGTATGAATTTTGTGAGAATAATAAAATCATTTAAATAATTACTGTAAAAAGATTTTAATATAAAATAAAAATATTTTTCAGATGTTTCGTCCAAGAAAAAAAGTGCTAATTGCGTTGTTAATTCTAGGTGCTTTCCCAGTTACATTTATGACGTACCTATTTATAAATGAAGAAAGTAAGTGTGAAGCAATGATTCTTTCATTGTGCCCATATCAATATAATTGGGTTACTCGATTATGTCGATATAAATATGTTTGTTACTCTTGTCATGCCACTGTCAATATGGTTGGGTTACTCTTATATGTAAATATCACTTCATGACCACTGTCAGCCCCCACTTGTTACTTCTATAGAGTAACATTTCCTGTGAGTATTTAACTGAAGTACTCCATTTGAACCTAGGACTATATGCAACCTATGGTGAAAAGTTGACAATGAGCTCAGCGGAGCTCAAGATTGTGGAAAAGGTTCATGAAGTTGAGGAACAAAATGTTGCACTACGTAAACAACTCAGGTATTTTCTTTAAACATTTTGGTTGCAATTAGAATTTTAAAAATATTATAATTAGGGCTGCAGAAATTAACGATTAATGTCTCGATTAATCGTTAAAATTTTTAAAGGATTAAATTATTTTTTAACGATTAATCAACCTATCACTGACAAATTATTGGAAGTCAAAAAGTAAAAAATAAATAAAAAATTGTGGCCGATAAATAATAACAAATTTCCTGACGATTACACGAACATTTTGGTTTTAAACTATTGACTGACAGGAATGTTGAAAATGTTGATAAAGTTTATTGTATCCATTGTGAGAAATCGTTTGCCTACCATGGTTTTAACACTTGGCCTACTTATCAAACCAAATAAAAAGCGTATTAAGCTAATGGCAGTACTGGAGTCTGACTCACAGACATAAAATGGCCACAGCTGTTCTGATGAATTACTGTGTTACCAAATGGAGATGAAAGTTCCTGAATCCATTAACCCTCTACAATGGTGGAAACTTAATGAACACCGATATCCGATTATGTCATTTCTTGCCAAGACCGTTTTGTGCATACCAGTTAACTCAGTTCCATGTGAATGATTGTTCAGCTCGGCTGGTTATATTGTCAAATAGACTGGCTCATCACTTGAACCAAATAATGACAACAGATTGACTTTTTGCGTATTTGGTTAAAAGATGATATATAAAGGAGACATTCCAGTGTTATTTAGATTTTCAACAAGAAGTTTAATAAGTGTTACTTGTGACATCATAAATTTAAATTTGTGGCTTTAATAGAAATTAACGATTAATTAATCATTAATTTTTTCAAAAGTTAATGATTAAATTTAAATTATTCGTTAACAGCCCTAATTATAATATTTTTGCTTTTGACTATAATTTAAATAAATGACTCTACTAAAGTTAGAATGCTTTCTTCTTTATGGAAACTTATGCAGATTTTAGAAAATAAATAATGATAGATGACATTCATTAGAATTGTAATAGTTGATTTTGATTTGTGTGTTAATAATGAAGTAAAACTCTCAAGTCAAAACCAGAATGAACTTCTTAGACTACAAATGACTTTGGCAGCAACTAATGATTCCAGTAATTCTGCTAAAATAAAATGTGTCAATGCAGAACCAGATGTTCCGAAATGTGAGGTAAGAAAATTATTTAGTTTACCTTTATGTAGTTTTAAATTAAAATGAATTTTAAAAAACCAATAAACTATTTATAATTTAATCATGTAACAGCGTTAGACCCCTGATTCATATTCTAACCCCACATGTATTCTTTAGTAGCCATATCAAGCAGACTTGGTGCTAATTGATGTTAATTATAAAGGTTGGATTATTAGGGCATTAAGAAAGCTTGAAATATTAATGATGTTTGCCCCAATTATATATTTGTCACACATTCTTGTCTTATCAAAAATATTTCAAATCTTTCTCATGTAACAGTTAGTGAATGACTAATTAATAGCTTGTCTTAGCTCAAAACATTGATGCTTAAAAAATTCAAAATGTATAAATTATGTACGGAATGGCAGCTATGTAAATGTCTCCAATTCTTGTTATCCATTTCTAGGTTATCCACGTTGCTATTGTCTGTGCTGGCCACAATGCAACCAGGGATGTGGTGACCTTGATCAAATCTATTCTGTTTTACCGGCGCAACCCTTTGCATTTCCACTTTCTGTCAGATGATGTAGCAGAACTGATTTTACGTAATTTGTTCAAAACTTGGAATGTTGCAGAAGGTCTGATCTTCAGATTTAAAATGTTTAAGTTATTTATGTTTGAGGAAAACTTACGGCAAAGATTAGTCTCAAGGCATGTCTCTAGGCTTGTCTAGAGCCATGTCACAAAGCTTCTTTCAGAAATGTTTTAAAGTATGTCTTAAGACTTTTACCAAGGCCTGTCATAAACATGTCTCACAGCTTTTCTAAAGTCATGCTTCAAGGCATGTCTTAAAATTTGTTTTAAGGCATGCATCAAAGATTTTCTCAAACCATGTCTTAAGACTAGTCTTTTTTTTTGCTGCTCCCTTGAAGTTAAGATTTCAATTTTTAATACAAATCAATAAAAATGTATGTAGAATAATTATAACATTCCATTTACTTAAATTAAGACAATTGTTTTTTAAAAAAACTAAGCAAATCATACTAAAAAATAAATTGTAGTTAAACAAATGTATTATATTTTAATCAATTTAAACTTAACAGAAGATTTGTCAGTTTCAAACTATTCTGCTACCTTATGTTGTAATAATAAATTTATAAATGCATACCAGTATAGTGGGCTGGTTTTCAATTTTCTTAGTCATGCCCTCACCAAAGATGATAAACGATTGACTAATTAAAAGTTTCTGAAGTACTGGGAAACTGCTCAAAACTATTGATTTAAGCACAAAAACTTCTGTGTGAGAAGGCATCTACAAATGACAAAATAGTGTATTTTGAATGCACCCAACACAAATAGTTAAGAGTATCTTTTCAAATGACAATATTTGACAGCCAAAAAACAAGTTATTTTGTTATTTTCTTTCATTACCAAAGCTCAAGATACATTGCTCTTTGAAAAGTCATTTGATTTTTTGTAGCTAGATTCAAAATGTAAGCCACAAAAAAACAACATAATATATAACAAATAATTAATTAAAATATGGAAAACACAATATTTGAATATTAAAAAACTATCCATTACAATCTAGGTTCAAAGCTAGAGTTTTTATTAAAAAATAATATAAAATATATAAAAAAACTGATGTGATATGATTGAAAATAAGTAGCTTTTTAGGATAGTCAGAATTACTAGCCTATAAAATGAATAATAAATTATGACTTGCTTCTAAACTGAAGGAAAAAAAAAGTGGCTCATAAAAATAATAACTACCTAGTCAGAATAACTATATCTAGTATCCTTATAGTTGTTCCAGAATATTAATCATAATAAAATAAGTTCAAATTTTTATGATTTTATAAATCAACAATTTTGTTTAAAAGTAAGTTTGATTTCTTCTTATAGTGCAAGCCAGCTTCTATCCTGCTGATTCTGTTAAGGTAATTCTTTTTTTTCAGTATAGAGTCAGCCATTTTAAGTTTTAACATAAAATCATTTGAAGACCTGAGAAAAGTGGTTTTTGTTTTGCCATCAGTTAAGATGTAAAAAAAAATGATTAAACTTAATTTCATGTGCTGAGATTGTCAAGATTTATGTTGGTCAAATTTCATCCACTGTTTCTTTAATTTTTTTATCACAGCCTGATATATCTTGGATACCCAATCGGCATTATTCTGGTGTGTTTGGACTAATGAAGCTCACCCTTCCTAAGACACTACCGTCCCATATGAACAAAGTATGTGCTTAAAATTATGACTGTCCATAAGGTAAACATTGGAAGTAAGCTCTATCCACACAAAATAAAGGAAGATGAACATTTTTAAATCCCTTATATTATCTTCACTGCCGTCTCTGTCTGTCTTGGGCTCGCGGTCGGTCGGTAGGGCGGAAAAATAAAAATAAAAAATGACCCACTTCCCGTGATGCCATCAAGCTGAAATTTGGCACATAGGCTCGTGTCACCTAACAATGCATCGTATCAAAATTTCAGATCGATCAAACGTACAGTTATTAAATTAATGCATTTTTAGTTTATCTATATAAACTATATGTAGCGGTGGCTATTGTTTACATTTTACGGGTCACTTGACTTTTCGCCAGCCATCGATGACCACATCTCGTGGAGGAGGATTTCACTCAGTCTTAGGCTGTAAATATTTGTCGTGTTGGAACATAATCAATTCTTTAAGTTCTGTCTCACATATAAGGGATTTATAGTCAAAAACTTTGTTTTTACGGGGTTGTTTTATTATTTTCTTACATTCACTAAATTTGTATATGGATTTTAAAAATATAAATGCACTAAAATTTGCAAATTATTATTTAAGTTATTGCTCTGATCAACAGGTTATTGTTCTTGATACAGATGTTACATTTGCTACAGATATTGCAGAATTGTGGAAAATATTTCTAGTCCTTAGGGGAAAACAGGTGAAATATAAATTTATGTTATATATTATTGATCAAGCTGTTCTTAACAAAATTAAAATGAAGTTACCTGAAGTTTTTAGTTTTAGTCAAATTTTAATCCCTATCATCTGATCAATATTAAATATATAACTTTTTTTTAAAAAATGTATGAACCAATGAGTGAGAAAAAATGAAATGTTTTTTTTTCCCCAGGCCATAGGTCTTGTTGAGAATCAAAGTGATTGGTATTTAGGAAAGCTGTGGAAAAATCATCGACCTTGGCCTGCTCTGGTTAGTATGTCTTAGCCTTAATTTAAATCATGAATTTTATTTAAAATAATTCCTAATAATGTTTGCATTATGTTTAAAAATAATATAAATAGCCATCAAACAACCGCTAGATTTTGAATACATGCATTGTCAAAAATACTGATGATTTTTTTCTCCTGTTACAAAATACTAAATTAAAATTTAATTCATCAGCTTGGTTTGAAATTTGATACACCAAAATTTAAAATGATGAGATGGAGTGTGGTAGACTATATTATTTAGAGTTTGACTGTAGCAATATTATTTTGATTGAATTTAATTCCTATGGCTGGAAAAAGTTTTTTGATCTCCTATTTTAAAAAAAATTCCATAGGGTCGGGGCTTTAATACGGGCGTCATACTTTTAGACCTGAAGATGCTTCGAGAGATTGGATGGATGCAAATGTGGCGTCTGATAGCAGAGAAAGAGTTAATGAGCATGTTGGCAGTGTCTCTAGCAGATCAGGTAGGAAACACTCCCGCCATCTCTCTGTGTCTTCAATATGTCACTTCAGCATTATTTAGATAATAAATTCAAAGGTTTACAATAATTAGTTGTAATATCATGAGGAGTGTGTTCAGGTATAATCAATTAGAAATATGGCACACATTGTTCTCTTTACTGGTAGTTTGCCTTGTCTGATTAATAAACATGCTACCAGTAGAGCACTTTAAAAAAAAATATCCCATATATACATGTATTTAATTTAAAAAGGTTATATAACTAATATTTCAACATCTGAAAAGTCTTTCATCATTTACTTTAATTGCATGTTGTGGCAAGATCATTCTCTGTTTATTGTTTTCTGTGTTCCTTATTTAATGCCATGCAGGATATATTTAATGCTGTCATCAAACAACATGACTACCTAGTGTACAGACTTCCTTGCCAGTGGAATGTGCAGCTCAGTATGAACACACAGAGTGAGCAATGTTACAGTGAAGCATCTGACCTCAAGGTAAGAGACTTTCTCCTTGGATAACCCTAACCAATGGTTCACCGACAAAACGGCCCCATACAAAACGGCCTCGACAAATGGGCTCCGACATAATGGCCCTGGACTAATAGGTGGACTAATATTAAAAATTACAATCAAATATTATATTCGTATTTTGACTCAACGATTCAGTGTCAGGTTTAGCTCACAAGAAACAATAATAATGACATCACAAGAATGAATTTAATAGCCTTTACTTGATATGGCACCAAGTCACGGTTGTTTGTTGACAAGAAATAGTATAACATCGCAAGAAATAATTTTACAATTTTTCCACTTTTTTAAGGGAGAAAAAGTTGACAAAAGCTTAAAATGCAAAAAAATTTACATTTTTTGTTAAAAATGTAAACAATTTGTCTGGGGCCGTTTTGTCCAGGGCCGTTTTGATGGGTCACCCTAACCAATTCATGCCTAACCCAACAACATTGAAATAAATCAATGTCGTTTCTTTAGTTTACTTAAGTAAAATGATTTATGAAATGAAATGATCATGAATAAAGTTCGTACCAAGAATCCCTAATACAACTATCTAATCATTTTATTTTTTTGTGTTGGGTGTGGGAGGTTTGTTAATTTTGTGATTAATATTTGCTATCTATTACTTTATATGCAGACTATTTTTGTTATTCTTGATAAGCCTCTTGTTGATAAGAATGTCTGCTGTCTGAGTGACTAATTTGTTTTCCAGGTATGTGCTGACCCTTACTATGTTATTGTCCTTCAATATTTACTTATTTGTACACTTATTTGTACACTTATTTTCAATATTCGGTCACACTTTGTTATTTCCATCATATGTATTGGTGTGGTAGGCACGCCATAAACTAGTCTAAAATTGCTAACACAGTGATCATTTCTATTAATTCTTAACTTTGATCTCTTATTAAAATTCTCAAACAATATTGATAAAAGTTACGTTCAATGTTCCCTTGAAGCTGCGTGGTTGCGGGGCCGCGCATAAATCTGACTGACGGCACAGCAGCAGTTTAGAATTATCGCGCAGCTAATTTTGTAAAATATTGCACAAAAATGGATGATTTTGCAACTTTGCACACAAGTTTTTGTACTTTGCCCACAGACCAACGAAACTTAGAGGGAACATTGGTTAAATTGTTTCAAAGTGAATCAAATAGCAATAACCTATTAGTTTAGTTTTTTCAACTTATATCCTTACACAAGTAAGGGCTGTTATCTTATTTGAGATGTTAATATAAATAATAACTTTACTTCTTCAAGTCATACTATACACTGGCACATGAAATCTACTCTAATTGGTTGTTCTCCTTCTGGATATTGATAATTTCCAGGTCTTTAGGTGTGTGGTCTATTCATCATGTGTTTGGGTGTGTGGTCTATTCATCGAGTGTTTAGGTGTGTGGTCTATTCATCATGTGTTTAGGTGTGTGGTCTATTCATCGTGTGTTTAGGTGTGTGGTCTATTCATCATGTGTTTAGGTGTGTGGTCTATTCATCGTGTGTTTAGGTGTGTGGTCTATTCATGGTGTGTTTAGGTGTGTGGTCTATTCATCGTGTGTTTAGGTGTGTGGTCTATTCATCGAGTGTTTAGGTGTGTGGTCTATTCATCATGTGTTTGGGTGTGTGGTCTATTCATCATGTGTTTAGGTGTGTGGTCTATTCATCATGTGTTTAGGTGTGTGGTCTATTCATCGTGTGTTTAGGTGTGTGGTCTATTCATCGTGTGTTTAGGTGTGTGGTCTATTCATCGAGTGTTTAGGTGTGTGGTCTATTCATTGTGTGTTTAGGTGTGTGGTCTATTCATCGTGTGTTTAGGTATGTGGTCTATTCATCATGTGTTTAGGTGTGTGGTCTATTCATCGAGTGTTTGGGTGTGTGCTCTATTCATCATGTGTTTAGGTGTGTGGTCTATTCATCATGTGTTTGGGTGTGTGGTCTATTCATAGTGTGTTTAGGTGTGTGGTCTATTCATCATGTGTTTAGGTGTGTGGTCTATTCATCGTGTGTTTAGGTGTGTGGTCTATTCATCGTGTGTTTAGGTGTGTGGTCTATTCATCGTGTGTTTAGGTGTGTGGTCTATTCATCGAGTGTTTAGGTGTGTGGTCTATTCATCATGTGTTTGGGTGTGTGGTCTATTCATCATGTGTTTAGGTGTGTGGTCTATTCATCGTGTGTTTAGGTGTGTGGTCTATTCATCGAGTGTTTAGGTGTGTGGTCTATTCATAGTGTGTTTAGGTGTGTGGTCTATTCATCGTGTGTTTAGGTATGTGGTCTATTCATCATGTGTTTAGGTGTGTGGTCTATTCATCGAGTGTTTGGGTGTGTGGTCTATTCATCATGTGTTTAGGTGTGTGGTCTATTCATCATGTGTTTGGGTGTGTGGTCTATTCATAGTGTGTTTAGGTGTGTGGTCTATTCATCATGTGTTTGGGTGTGTGGTCTATTCATCGAGTGTTTAGGTGTGTGGTCTATTCATCGTGTGTTTAGGTGTGAGGTCTATTCATCATGTGTTTAGGTGTGTGGTCTATTCATCATGTGTTTGGGTGTGTTGTCTATTCATCATGTGTTTAGGTGTGTGGTCTATTCATCATGTGTTTAGGTGTGTGGTCTATTCATCATGTGTTTGGGTGTGTGGTCTATTCATCATGTGTTTAGGTGTGTGGTCTATTCATCGTGTGTTTAGGTGTGTGGTCTATTCATCGTGTGTTTAGGTGTGTGGTCTATTCATCATGTGTTTAGGTGTGTGGTCTATTCATCGTGTGTTTGGGTGTGTGGTCTATTCATCGTGTGTTTGGGTGTGTGGTCTATTCATCGTGTGTTTAGGTGTGTGGTCTATTCATCATGTGTTTAGGTGTGTGGTCTATTCATCGAGTGTTTAGGTGTGTGGTCTATTCATCATGTGTTTAGGTGTGTGGTCTATTCATCATGTGTTTGGGTGTGTGGTCTATTCATCATGTGTTTAGGTGTGTGGTCTATTCATCATGTGTTTAGGTGTGTGGTCTATTCATCATGTGTATAGGTGTGTGTTCTATTCATCGTGTGTTTAGATGTGTGGTCTATTCATCATGTGTTTGGGTGTGTGGTCTATTCATCGTGTGTTTAGGTGTGTGGTCTATTCATCATGTGTTTGGGTGTGTGGTCTATTCATCGTGTGTTTAGGTGTGTGGTCTATTCATCATGTGTTTGGGTGTGTGGTCTATTCATCGTGTGTTTAGGTGTGTGGTCTATTCATCATGTGTTTGGGTGTGTGGTCTATTCATCATGTGTTTGGGTGTGTGGTCTATTCATCGTGTGTTTAGGTGTGTGGTCTATTCATCATGTGTTTGGGTGTGTGGTCTATTCATCGTGTGTTTAGGTGTGTGGTCTATTCATCATGTGTTTGGGTGTGTGGTCTATTCATCATGTGTTTAGGTGTGTGGTCTATTCATCATGTGTTTGGGTGTGTGGTCTATTCATCATGTGTTTGGGTGTGTGGTCTATTCATCATGTGTTTGGGTGTGTGGTCTATTCATAGTGTGTTTAGGTGTGTGGTCTATTCATCATGTGTTTGGGTGTGTCGTCTATTCATCATGTGTTTGGGTGTGTGGTCTATTCATCATGTGTTTGGGTGTGTGGTCTATTCATCATGTGTTTAGGTGTGTGGTCTATTCATCATGTGTTTAGGTGTGTGGTCTATTCATCATGTGTTTAGGTATGTGATATATTCATCATGTGTTTGGATGTGTGGTCTATTCATCATGTGGTTAGGTGTGTGGTCTATTCATCATGTGTTTGGGTGTGTGGTCTATTCATCATGTGTTTAGGTATGTGATATATTCATCATGTGTTTGGATGTGTGGTCTATTCATCATGTGTTTAGGTGTATGGTCTATTCATCATGTGTTTAGGTATGTGATATATTCATCATGTGTTTGGATGTGTGGTCTATTCATCATGTGTTTAGGTGTGTGGTCTATTCATCGTGTGTTCGGGTGTGTGGTCTATTCATCATGTGTTTGGGTGTGTGATATATTCAAATTGTTCATCATGATTACCAACCTATATGGATTTGTTCATGATGGCATCATTATCATTTTAATTAACAGATTGTCTTTGGTTTTGTCTAGATAATCCACTGGAATTCTCCCATGAAGCTTAAAGTGAAAAACAAACATGTTGAGTTTTTCCGCAACATGTATTTGACATTCCTTGAGTATGATGGTAATCTCCTGAGGAGGGAGTTGTTTGGCTGTTCCAATGGCACAACTAACCAGACACAGGAAGTTGTGGTGAGTATGTCAATCTTCTTAACAGATACATTTAAACAATGATCCCAAGTGTCAAATAAAATCTATTAATGTTTAATATAATTAAAAAATGACATTAAAAATATAAAATAGATGAAGTTTTGAATTATGAAGTTACAAAATCCTGGAAAGATATTTTGTTAAATTATTGAATTACTTAAGTAAATACATGCAATAAACAAAAATCTATGCATTGAATTTTTCTCCAATATGCAACACAAATTAAAAAGTAGAAGAACTGCTAGATGTTAATATAACAGCTACCCCAAGAAATGGCCAACCTTAGAACTTTGGTCTGCATTTCTTATTTTGAAGAAATATTTATTTTCCATATCATAAATTCTCTTTAATAACCTGGTATATCTTGTTTACCTTCTTACATCTTAGCTATTAATAGATTGATGCAATTTTTTAAATGAAAAATGTGATTAGAATTGTGTTTTTTTGTATGGTTCCAGCTGAGTGATCACACTGAAGATGATGACTGCTATGACTTTCGATCAGAGAAAGAACTTATCCACCGCACACATTTGTACTACCTAGACTTTGAAGACAGCGGTATCAGTGAAGATGATGTAACATTAGTGTTACAGTTGTCCATGGATAGGTTACAGGTGAGTTGTGATGGTGCCTTAATTTTAAAATTTTACATGGAAATATAATTTGAATTGTACAGCTGTCCTTAGATAGCTACATTATTTGTACATATACCCGTGGATGTGTTACATTAGTGTTTCAGTTTTCCATGGATATGTTTATTACTTTTAAAGTTTTACATGGATAGTTATATTTATGTTACATTAGTCCACAGATATGTTACCATACATTTAAATTTTAAAGCTGTCCATGTGAATTGTTGCATTGGTGGAAATTGTTCATGTTGTCCATTTATTCTGAAAAATATTTTTTAATGACATGTGTCAGGGACTGAGGTCAACAATTCCTAATGTCCAATGGTAATCCCCACACATGTGTCAGCAACTGAGGTCAACAATTCCTATCGTCCAATGATAATCCCCACACACATGTCAATGACAGGTCAATTGGTATTTTTCAGATGCTTGAAATGTTATGTAAACACTGGGAAGGCCCTATAGCCATTGCTCTGTACATGTCTGATGCCGAAGCTCAACAGTTCTTGCGGTATGCGATGGGTTCAGAGACAATTATGGCAAGAAAAAATATCGGCTACCACATAGTCTATAGAGAAGGGGTATGGATGTTTTTTATGAAAAAAATTTTAAAATTACTAAACAAACTAAAGAATTTAGCTGTTTATATAAAAATAAATATTTACAGCCAGTAAACAATAGAATCAGAATTAAAATGAGTCACATATAGTTAATAGTAAACATAACAAACTGCCTCAGTTAAGATATTTTAGTTCTATAAATATTTTTAGTTTTACGTAGTTTTATTTTTTCCTCACACTTTTCAATTGGAATGTATTAGATTATTAGATTCTACTCTAAGGGGGAATAAAGGTATCAACAATTTAAAGGTTGTGCATATTTTTCCTTTCTACCAGCAATTTTACCCTGTCAACTACCTGAGAAATGTGGCAGTGT
The DNA here is from genome assembly GCA_944989445.1 of Ampullaceana balthica. NCBI lineage: Eukaryota > Metazoa > Mollusca > Gastropoda > Lymnaeidae > Ampullaceana > Ampullaceana balthica. Next base: position 536,840 of record CALYLW010000003.1, on the reverse strand, counting down.
CCCAGGTCAGAACCCCGTACATGTTTCTCTCAGACATTGACTTTCTGCCAATGTACGGTCTCTATGAGTATCTCAAGAAAGCAATTCCTATGGCTGAACTTGGTGCTCAGAAAAAGGTTAGTACTATCATATAGTAATTTATCAAGAGGATCTTTCAAGGACAGAATTTTTTTTGCAAGTTCACATTACTATTACAAGGGGTAAATTTATCATGTTTGAATGTGTAGCATTACATCTCAAGACACTAAAAGAATATTAAAACATAAAATATCTTCTTTTTAAAAAAAATTACTTCATTTAAACAAATAATTATCCAACTCATCACACTGAAAGCCTCTTCCTTTAAACAAAGCAATTCATAAACATTTGTTGGGATTTAAATAAAGTGAAATAAGACAAATAGCAATGTAACACTAATGTTCAATCCTTCATCAGATATTTAAATTATTTTAAATAGTATACATGCATGTACTGTTTCATAAAAATATATTACATATCTGTAGCGATTATTATAATATTTGACATATCAGTACTGGATAGCGAAGTCAATAGTGCACTTGCCTCACAAGCTGAGGGGCATGGGATCTAGCCCACGTTAAAGCCACAATAAAAATGTTGATGAACGACTGTCGCTAAAAAGTCCTCCGCTGACTTGGAGAGGAGATGGGCGCCCCCAAGTCTACCAAGCCCCAAGAAAGTTCTATTTGAAACATTAGAACCCCCTACGACCACGAGGTTATGGGACACAAAATTTTCTTTGAATTTTGTGTTGTTATCTAAGCAAAATCTAGACAAGAACTTGCAAGCTCAGTCTGTTTGTTAATGAATATTATTATCTTATTTAATGTATGTTATTTACATGAATTATTTGACATGGATAGTATGTTGTCATTGAAATAAATGTTGTACATGATTGATATGATATTACATTACAATGTAATCTGACCCTAATGACTGCAATGTTTTTAATACTCTTAGTATTACTGTGTTAACTCATGCTAAGCTCAAATCTACCACATGTAGATGAGGAGAGAGGATGATGTCATATATATATATATATACACCATCAATAAAATGCTCTAAAAGTCTTCATAAGAAACTCTCCTCATGAACTTCACCCGCAGGCTCTGGTAGTACCAGCGTTTGAGACACAGCGTTACAGACTACAGTTCCCAAAGTCCAAGACAGAATTATTGTCAATGCTAGATATGGGGACATTATTTACATTCAGGTGAGTGCTATTTTAAAACTTGTAAAGCAGTACTATAAACAATGACTTACACATTGGTTATGGTTTGGCTCCTTGTATTTTTATTTACTAAAAATTGAAATATGCATTTTGTAGGTACCATGTTTGGCCTAAAGGTCATGAACCAACCAATTTTGCCAAATGGAGGACTGCAACTACACCATATACAGTATGTTTTTTTTCTTCATTTTTAATTTATTAAATCTTATATTCTTTCTATACCTTTACAATTGCCCTTATCATTTTCCACCTATACCCTAATCATTACCCACCTACCTCATCCTAACCATTACCCTCTTAAATACCTTAACCATATTTCCCTCTGATGCCATATTCCCCCCCACAACCCACATCATAGTTTCCTCTTCTCTAATCTGTCCTGGTCTCCCATACACTTGAATATTTTGAAACTTACCCCCCTCCCTACTTCATGTTCTTCTCTTATTTCTGTATGAATACATTTTTCCACCAAAACTGTAGAAATCTTTACTGTCATCTCATTAGCACTCACTAACATGTCTATTACCATCACTAGCTTCTCTATAAAGGTACACTACCCAATATCTATAAACATCCGGCATATTGTAATTTAATAGCTTTCTTTGGTAACTATTAGAATTAATTAAATCTTAGTTTTAAATATATCAATAATTTATGCTAATTTAACACATCTAATTTAATGCAAGATTTGTTTAAATTATGATATATTTTTTTAAAATGTTATTTCCCATGAAGAAATGGTTAGCCCAGTTTTGTTTAGTTCAAACAATAATTGTCATACTTATAATATATCATAGATTTAATAACATGAATCAACCTTTCTGCTTTTACTTGTGTTAGGTCCATTGGGAACAAGACTTTGAACCTTACGTGGTTGTACATAAAGACATTCCAAAATATGACCAGAGGTTCCTTGGCTTTGGTTGGAATAAGGTCTCTCATATAATGGAGCTGGATGCTCAAGGGTCAGTCTAGAAATTGTCCATAATAAGTGTTCTTAAATGTCATTGTTGCGTTACATTAAAAAGGTCAGCAAATTTTCTAGTGTTGTAGAGAAAGGATTTGAAAACAAATGCCACAAAAAAGCAATACTATAACTGATTAGAGTTATAAATGTATCTATTTATTTACACTAACAATTTAAATATTACATTACTATCCAAATATATAAAGATTAAGTGAACTACTTTATGTTCATGCATATAAGACACACCTTATTTATAAATGACCCATAAATAAGACACAGGATTAGACAAGTGTAAAAATAATTTTAAATTAAACGCACCTTGGTTTTGGCGTATGTGAAACATTGTATGTCTTATGCATGCAAAAACTTAGTATGCCTAGTGGTCAAAAGTTGAAGTGGTAATCCAACACATTTATAAACAATAACATGTGATAATCCACACACTGTCACAAGGAATAGTGGAAAAATAATCCACACATGTAATATGTACGGTGAACAAATAATTGGCATGTTATGAAGAAAATAGTGATGGTATTTATTCATACGCATATACATGAAAAATCTCCATTAAGCTAGATGTTTTGTGTGTTTTTCAAAGTTAGAATTGCAATGAGGAAGCCTTACGACTTAAGGCTTTTTAATTTTCATATGAGAATATGTAATTAGTGTTAGATATAGGCTTTTTCCTGCCATGACACAAAAACTATAATATTCAAAACTTTGAATTAAATGTAAGTAAGAATTTTTATTATTTAATTGAAGATATTGTAAGGCACTAATAGTAATAGAAAACATTTCCCAATTTGGGAGGCTATTGTGGATTGTGAATCTCAAAGCTGAAGCATTTTTAAACTTTGTTAATACCCGTTCCATGTATAACTTACATATTATAACATATTACATGTATAACTCTAAATAATCATAATTTTTTTTAAAAAATCAAATATGGCAAGATATCATGCCTTTGAACATCTTATTATTTTGAAATAAAAAGGGTCAATTTTGAATATTAAGTAAATCGGACCATAGTTATTTCAGTGAATTCTAATTACTTGAGTTCAAGGGTTATTTCATCAATGTTACCTGATCATTATTGAAAATCATAAGAAATTGATACCTTTCAATAAAAGCCTATTTTTAAGGTTATGAGATATGATCTGTATTATATTTGTAGATAAACTTCTTTTATTTAAGAAATTGGCTGTTAATTTATTTTGAAAAACATTATTTTTATGTTTCTTAGGTATGAATTTGTAGTTCTTCCAAATGCATTTATTATACATATGCCTCACGCTCCAAGTTTTGATATTGCCAAATTTAGATCAAGCTCATTATACAGAAAGTAAGTACTCATGTGAATAGAAAATAATTTTAGATAACTTTTTAAAATTCTTGGTTTGCTTATTAAAGACAGCTATCAAATTAAGTAGCAAAAAAATACTTTGCTTATTTTTTGGGCTTTGTATAATTATTTGAAATAATCATTTAATGATCCTTTAATAAGTTGTATAATTATTTTAATATTTTTTATTATTATTATTATTAATTGATTATCTGTTTTACTTGGTATCATATTAACAGGAAAGATCAAATTCAATTTCAGGTGTTTAAAGGTTCTAAAAGGTGAATTCCAAAGAGACTTGTCTAAAAAGTATGGAATAAAGGCACTAAAATATTTGTCAGTAGAGTAATGTGACCGAAGGATTCTATCTAGTCAAAGCCTCAAGATCAATGTTCAACAGGACTCCTCATCAATGTTCAACAGGACTCCTCATCAATGTTCAACAGGACTCCTCATCAATGTTCAACAGGACTCCTCATCTATTTGTACCTAGCTGTTGATCAAAACAGTTAACTGATTAAAAAATGTTGAAAGATGTTGACCTTGCGTGGGATATGTTTTTTGATAGTCTTTCATGTTGAATAACCTTTTCACTGTTCTTTAGTACAGTAGTAGTGGTTCCCATCCTGTGCTCTGTGGAGGCCTTTCTTTCTATGACATAACCAGGAACTTTTCAGATATAGAAAAGGCTCATTGAAATTTGGAGCCAAAGGCTTATAAGTTGGGAATAACTGCACTAGTATCTTTTAAATGTTAATCACTTAATAAGGAATCTAGACTCTTAAGTTTTGATTTTGATGCATGTCACATCTGGCCACAACAGCAAGATTTTGATGCATGTCACATCTGGCCACAACTGTAAGATTTTGATATTTTTTTTTACCGTGATTACTAAAAAATTTCATAACTATAGCAATATTATGTTACTATTCAATGGCTTTCAAAATTAAATATCCAAGATTTGTATTTATAGATGGTCATTTAGTTACCTGATTAAGCTGTGACGTGATATCTGCAATCTGTTTTGATAATGAATTATTTCTATAGAGCAACAGCCACTGACTCAAGTGTTTGAAATCATTTGACTGAACCCACAACCGTGGAAGTGCAAGATGTCATTTCAAATGTGCTTTCAATTCTTCACTCACATTAAGATAGTCAAAAGTTTATTTTTTAAGTTCTGCAGTGCCCTGCGTAATTCCATAACTACAATAAAAAAAACATGGCTTGGAATTCCTCATTATGGCAAATTTTTTTTAATGCATTGTTATTTTTAAAATGGGGTTCCAGAATCCTATATAATAAAAGGCTATGTTCCGTACGGTCATCGATAGCGATTGGTCCCTCAAACACATATGACTCCTAAAGCCAATCATATTGAACACGTTTACGCGGACGTTCAAAACGAGTTATTTTTGGTGCAGTATTTCTTCCAAGACTTTATTTTGAGTTATGCGCGTTGGGATTTATAGTCAAAAGCTCTGTTTTTATGAGTTATTCATTTTAACTATAATGAATAGTATTTTTGACGGGATGCACATGTAAGCCGGTCAAGACGGCTGTTGGAGGGGAGTTACAACATGCCACCAAAAGGTGGCGGAACGTCCTTGGACGGGCTTTGTTGCTCGTTAGTCAATAAATACGGAGGTGAGAATCTCAGTCAAAAAATTCATTGGCAATGAGGAACTTGGACAAATTCTTTGGGGATGTCATTCTAAGTCAACAATACGTGGTGATGCTCACTGTGGAAAAGTTCGGGGATACTTGTTTAAAATGCACTCAATTATCCCACCAAGTACTGGTTTTCATTTCAGTTTGACTAAATGAATTTTCTCCACATTCTAACAAAATAAACAATCAAGTTCATTGAACTTTCAAGTCAGTGAAGAAATGACTAATTTTTTTAATTGGCATGTGGTATATTCAATGTGGCAGAAAGTCTCTGGTTTGTCAAGAAGTTATATTTGTCCATATTCATTATATTATTGATATTTTTTTTTAATTCATGGATTTCATGAACATTGATAGCATGCCCAGGCATTAGGTTTTATTTGACTGCATTTAGTGGCAATCGTTCACTTCTAGAGGCATTTAATTCACAGGCATATCCTGGTGTAATGAAAACTTTCTGTATGCCAATGTAATTGGTAATATGTATTTTTAAATTAGTTGATTGTTCTTAGTCCCTTCTTTATATGAATATGTATTTTAAATGTGTTCATTGTTCAAAGTCCCTTCTTTATGCCCATGTATTTGTAACATGTATTTTTAAACTAGTTAATTTTAAAAATTCCCTTCTGTATAGCAAGGTAAGCTATCAGCGTATTTAAAAAAAAATATTTTCACAACCACTTCCAATTTTTGTATAATATTTATGTCTAAAATAAAATATGCTTGTGTTGTAAATTTATATGTTTGATGTAAAATATTATAATACTTTACTTGTGATGTAAATTATATGTTAAATTTAAAATTGATCATACTGTATTTTTTTTTCTTTTGCCCATAAAAATACCAAATGATATTTATTAATTACATGTACAACCAAAATACATTATCCAAAATAACAATGACTTATGGAGGAAAAAAAACGTTGTTTTTTTTTAAAATTATTTTGGGGGGGGGGTGTAGAAATTGGTTTGTTTGGAGAGAACGGAATGTCATCCTGACCTGCAGATTTTCTTGTGCAGTTTACTTCCAAGAAAAACAAAATTGTTGTGACGTCTAGTACATTGGTTGGTGGAACTAGAGGGCTCAAATTGTAATGGGTTTCCTGAACAAACCAGGGAAACAAACACACTACAAACAAACCAGGGAAACAAACACTACAAACAAACCAGGGAAACAAACACTACAAACAAACCAGGGAAACAAACACAATACAAACAAACCAGGGAAACAAACACACTGCAAACAAACCAGGGAAACAAACACACTACAAACAAACCAGGGAAACAAAACACTATAAATAACCCCGGGGAAACAAACACACTATAAACATTCAACAAACAAAATGCATGACTAGGCATGAACCATGATTAAGAGTAGGCAGGACCGTTTTAACTATTAGTGACAGCACGCACTGTGTCTAGAACCTACTTACTGTTTTAGGGTCTTATGACAGACAGAAAATAAAGTTTTGAAAACATAAATGAAGTACTTCGCCTGAAAAATATAGTAGAAATTAAAGATACAAATTTAGTACCGTTAATATCGCTAACCATGTAAGATGAGACCTTGAACTGTATTTCACTGTATCTTTTTGGCACTTTCCTTTAACAAAGTCACATATGACTTCTGACGTACTTTTGAAATTAGTGCCAGGGATATGTGGGGTGTTCTTGGAAGGGGTAGTACCCCTTGTTGAGGATCAGTCGTACTCCTTTTGGGGTAGTTTGGCACCCAGCTCTCACCCGCGGCTCCAAGTAGATGTAACATGCACAGCGGCCACACCCCGGTAAACGGTCTCTACTAGCCGGCTAAACCAAGGACGGTAACCGATGGGATACAAAGCTCGGTTAAGTGGAATATGCCTACTCGTCACGTGAAGACAGTTTTTGGCTGCCTGCGCACTGGGTCTTCTATGAGCCAACGGGTACGAGGCGATTCGCAGCAAAGCAATGTGGAGTGCTAAGAGCATGGAGAGGCACAAGACGTACTAAACATCCACTGCATCCAACACCACGCTAGCCGTCCTGCTCCTGGATCCGATGGCTTTGGGCGAGAGTTTGAGGTCGACTTGTTGCGCAAATCTTCCTCACTTTAAACAAATTCACATCGCAAGTCCTGTGGTGACAGTGACAGGCAAGTGGCGAAATAGCAGGTGTTGGTTCACTGGCAGCCGCTGTCACCAACCTGCATGCAGGCGGCTCAGGTCATTTGGTCGTTCACCACTGAGCAGCCGTGGTGTCCGGCAGCCCCCTGAGTGACTGAGCAGCCCTCTTTAGGAACGCACTGATGACCCGCATGGCATAAGAAAGGGGCTAGAAAATGTGCCTTAAACATCGCCTGCTTAATCTTCCTTAGCCATACCACCACGGTCGAAGTACAAAGAAGAAGATGTGGATTATTCCTATTACTACTACTATGGGTACATGGAATGTGCGTAAACTTGGGTACATGGAATGTGCGTACACTATTGGACTCCTGAGATTGAACAAGCGACCATCAGTGCGATACCTAATGTCCAGTCCTTCATTGCTATCCCTGAAAACAACCTTGCTTTACACCATAAGTAAATGGGGAGGGTTCAAAAGCCTCTTCGTTGTCCTGGACTCGAGCCTGCATGTCATTATGAAAGTGCCTTACAATGGCTATGAACTTTCTTGGTAAACCATACTTGGTCATAATCTTCCACAGCCCTTCTCTGCAGACTGTGTCAAAGCCTTTTGTCAGGTCGATGTATATGAAGAAGAGGACCATGATCCGTAGTTGGCACTTTTCCTGCAGCTGCCTCGCAGCAAACACCATGTCGATGGTCCCATGTTCTTTTCGGAATGCGCACTGGCTTTCTGGTAGAAGTCAAGATGTGCATTTAGGCGATTCAGGATGATTCTGCCAAGTATTGTTCCTGCAATTGATAGTAATGTTATAACACGGTGATCATCGCAGGCTTGGCGGTTCCTTTTGCGCTTGTACAGGTGAATTATAGGAGGCTCTTTGAAATCTAGGAAATTGACTCTTGCTGCCAGATCAATAAGTAAGAAAATTTCACGAAGCTTTTCAAGGAAAGCCATGTCCCCTGCTTTCTATATTTCAGCTGGAATGGAGTCTGAACCAGGGAGCTTTGCCACAAGATAAAAGATGTATCGCCTTTTGAGTCTCAAGAATTGAAGGGGGTCGTCCAGTTCCCAGATTATTGGTAGTTAAGGGAGGCAACTGATAGCATCATCGTTAACGCTTGAGCTGCTGTTTAGGACAGCATGAAAGTTTTCAGCCCAACGCTCTAGAACAGGTGTCGGCAAACTTTTGAGACGGAAGAGCCAAACATTACTATTTACAAAAATTACCTAATTTTTTAAAGAGCCACATACATGAGTTTTGAAAATGAACTAGTATAAGTATTAATATTTGAGCATGGAACTGGAGAGCCGCATCTTGACATCCAAGGAGCCGCGTGCGGCTCGAGGGCAGCAGGTTGCCGACCCCAGCTCTAGAATCTTCTCTCTGTCAGTAATCAGAGTTTTCTCATCTGCACTGAGAAGTGTATAAATATATATATACACACACCTGAGAGATGCCATGCTCCCAGTGAAAAGGTACAAGCAAGCGTTTGCGAAGTCCGTTATGCATGATTTGATTTAGTTGTTGCGGGTTAGCTAAAGTTGGTGTATTTTGGGATGAAACATGAATTTTGCCACCAACTTTCACGAGAAAGGCTTGGTAGGTGGCCGAAAATAAAGTTCATCCATCTTAATAAATAAATCTGCTATCCGGGACTATCCACCTTCCCACCTTTTTGTCCATAACTATGAAATATGCAACATAATACAACATTCCACATAAATACCTGGTATTATTTTATGTAGACAGTAAAGTCCGCCGTCGCCCACCCCAACCCATCAATAAAAACATGTAAAATGCTGGAAAAAGGGGGGTGGGATAACTTACTCTATATTATTCTAAAAGTGCTCACTCCTAGAACTCATTAAGTGTGAAATGAATTTTAATATGCTTCCCCAGACCACAATAACATAAACATAATTAAAAATAAAAGAAGAATGCTGCTTGACTCTGAAATATTTTGTATTCCTTACTCATACTCTGAATTATTGAGAGAAAATGTTATATTATATTTAGTCATATGTACATTCGGTTAACTTTTATTATTTATTTCTCTCTGGGAATCTTATTAGGAGACAACAATAAAATGAGAAAAAGAAGAAGAAAAAAAAGATTATCTTTCTTTGTTAAATATTCAATTTTACTACGCAACTAGGACAAATGTAGCTTTGCATGTTAGCGGAAGTGAGTATTAAATCTACTTCTCTTTTAATAGAACTCCGTCATTGAAATAAGAACACCAAAATAGTGTGTGTTTTATGTTGAAACAGTACATCCACAAAAATTGAATTAAAAATTGGGGGCTGAAGCTTAAAATTGAACTCTTTTTTACATTTCTTTTTTATTTACCATCAAGATGATAAAATTATTTTCACTGAAACAGCAAAAAAAAGACGGCGAGAATGCGCCTGAACGGGGTAAGAGAGCATCTGCTGCACAGCTGAGAATCCAAAAAGGTAAGCTAAGTACTTAATTATAATTATCACTAAATAATTAATAGTGTTAGAAAAATATTTGTTGGCAGTAAAATGAGTTGAAAGAGTAATATATTCTGTAACATTTTATTCAAAAGCTCGACAGGTTAAATAAACTTACTAAGACTAAAGGTAAAGTTGTCTAGACAGTCTAAGTCTAGTTTGAGTTTGAACAAGTGAGACAGACAAGTCTAAACTAATTACTAATTAGAAGTCAGAGAATAAAAATAAATTCTTGTGGTGAATTAATAATTTATTAATTTATTGGCTTATAGGCTTATATCTTGCTTGGTACTAAAAAATTTTTTTAGTCTTTGACTTGACCATAACTTTCAAGGAAAGTAGTTAAAGTTTGGAAACATTGGAACCGTGGAACTGGATATTTAATTTTGTATTTGAATTTGTTTTTAGTTTCTAAAATTCAAAGATTGTAGCATTGTAGAACACAATTATCTTATTTATCCAAAGAATAGTAATAGTATTTATTTTAAAGCTTATGCTTCCTATTTCAAAGTTCAAATGAATTCTTACAGTACAGGGCCTACAAGTTAATTGTATTTTTTACCCACAGAAATCTAACAAACTTGATATAGATTAATTAAGGTTGTAATGACTTAAGGTTTTAAGGTTGAAATTATAGTTTACCAGTCTAGATTAAAAACAACTGGTCTTGCTCTTAACAAATAATCTTAAATTAGACTATTTACTATTTAGATAAGATTTTCTTATAATTATAACTATCATTAATTATTTAAATGACACAATACACTGTTGAATAGTAACAGAGGTAATCCATAAATAATTTTGAGATGATATAATGTGGGGGTGCTTGAATTCTGTTGAAAAAATGGTGATATTGGAAAGGGGAAAGAGGTGCTGAGTGACTTCATTTATGGCCCTTAAAGAACATTTAAACTATATAACTTTGTGAGACAATTGACTTATCCTTTTCGCCTCACTTATCATTACCAAAGGCCTAACTACAGTTCCTTAAAATCTATATTAATTGTATTATTTGAGTAGTTCCGAAAATGATAATTATCCAGATCATATTTGTACAGTAGTAAATAAGTTTTACAGAAGTTGTCACGTTTTGTTAAGGAGATTGGTTTGACAATGAGAACAAGATTACACCTAACAGACTTGTATAGCCTCGAGCTCCCGATTGAAAGATGTTTTGAATGTGTTAAGACTTATCGTTCAATTTTTTGTTTTGTGCCTAAATGTCCACAATGGAATGCTGATTCCGTGGAGCTAAGCATTTCTTCAGTCCAGACTTAAGACTTTCTGTTTTAGATGATTTTGGTGGCAAGGCATCATGCCATTTACTGCCGCCAGTGTCAGCCATCTTTGTTTATGTTACTATCATTGCTTATGCAAGCTTGAGACTAGGTCAGTAAGGCGGGTACACAAAAATAGGCAATCCGTGTTGTTACACAAGCCATCGTCTACTCAGTCTACTGTCCATGATTTCTGATTGCCAAGCGTACAACCTTGACCCCTGATTACATTTATAGCCTTGAAACAGTTTTCATTGTTGAGATGTTTCACAGAGGCGTGCCTGCCGTGGGAGTGAAGAAAAGCTGCGACAGACATTTTTTTCTTCATATCGCAGCTGTCAACTCTTGGTCTCTTCACCCATATGACCAGAGTAATACTGTGACTATTCCAATAGTCCAGGACACCTGTTACGGCAGACAAGCCATGAGGTGCACTGATCTCACTCCATCAAACTACCGGTCTATGACGGTGATGCGTCCATGTTTGAACATTTGTATATAGTGTTGTGTGTGTAACTATGTTTAGGAAGAATGAGAGTGCAATGTGTTTTCTCTATTTGTTGGAAATGTTTGTAAAGCGCAGTGAGCCCAGCCATAGGCTGGAGTACTGCACTATATAAGTGAACAAAAATAATAAATAAAATAAATAAATATTTCTTTTCAGATATCAATGAGCTTAATTTATCCAGAACTTGTCAGGTTGATTTCCCTGATCCTGATGATCTCCTCAACTTCAAAGTCATCATTTCTCCAGATGAGGTTGAGTGTCAGATATATTTTTAGCTTGATAAATTTTATTTCATTGGTCGGACTTTATTCAAACTTTCAGAAGAGAGATTTTAAGGATACCGTGAAGATATTTTATGTTAATCTAAACAAATTAAATTTCTATACCAAGCCAATATTGATGAAGTATGTTTTAAAATATTTATATTTTCTGTTTTTAAAGAACTTTGATGATTTATTAAATCTGTAAAAAAATTTTTACAGGAGTTTTATCGGGGTGGACGCTTTGTATTTAGTTTTAAAGTAGGCCAAGGTTATCCTCACGATCCACCAAAAGTAAAGTGTGAAACAATGGTGTACCACCCGAATATAGACCTGGAAGGAAATGTTTGTTTAAATATCCTGAGGTAAAGTCTGCTGATGTATACAAAGAAATACTTTATAAAATAATTTGTAGGATACTTTTATGTAATAAAATCACTTTATTAGACAACTTTTACACTTGTGAGTATTTTGGGAAAATGATATGGCCAGAACACTGTTAGTAACAACTGTTTTTAATGATATGGCCAGAACACTGTTAGTAACAACTGTTTTTAATGATATGGCCAGAACACTGTTAGTAACAACTGTTTTTAATGATATGGCCAGAACCCTGTTAGTAACAACTGTTTTTAATGATATGGCCAGAACACTGTTAGTAACAACTGTTTTTAATGATATGGCCAGAACACTGTTAGTAACAACTGTTTTTAATGATATGGCCAGAACACTGTTAGTAACAACTGTTTTTAATGATATGGCCAGAACACTGTTAGTAACAACTGTTTTTAATGATATGGCCAGAACACTGTTAGTAACAACTGTTTTTAATGATATGGCCAGAACACTGTTAGTAACAACTGTTTTTAATGATATGGCCAGAACACTGTTAGTAACAACTGTTTTTAATGATATGGCAACAAGAGACAATACCACAGATTTTCAAGGATGCAGCTTTTGTCCTCTATACCAATTCAAAGGAAACCTTTCCTGAGAGAAATACCATCTTTACTGTCCATTGTGGGTAAGATTCTCGCTAGTATCCTCAGCAAAAAATAACCCCAATTGGGAGTGTTGCACTGTGTACCACTTCTTTAGTCCTCACCAAGCCTTCATACACTGTCTGCACAGGTCTTTAGAAGTTCATTGTCTAGTATGAATTCCCTTAAAAGTTTATTTCTATGGTATGGCAATCCAGGACAGTTTATGTGGGTTAGGGTCAGGTCAAGTTCCATTACTTATAGAGTCTAACAAGGTTGCTTCCTGGCACCATTACTGTTCAGTATCAATTTTCCCTCCATGTTTCAGTGAGTACACATTGATATCAACATCAGTTTTTGAAGTGATGGTAATATTAGGAGATGAAATCTAAATCCATAGTTTGGGCTAACATCATCAGCTATTTTCTTTATGCAGACGAATGTGCTGTAACTCTGAATTACAATCTGATCCATATAATGCAGTATGCCTAATTTGGCAGATGATTGCACAAAATTTTGGTATCACTTTGAGCAGAAATAAAGCTGAGGTCCTGTACCAATAAACTGCTCAAATCCTTCCATTAAGCCTGACTTTCAGGTTGGTGACAAAAAGCTTAAAGTTGTTAGAAGCTTCACTTACCTCAGCAGAACACTGTCCCAAAGTTTAACCATTGATGATGAGGTGAATGAAACATGACAGCATTCTGTAAATGGACTACAACTTTATTAACAAATAGAAGTTGTAGCACCTGAACCAAAATAAACGTTTACAGAAACATGGGAAAAGTCCTTCAAGGCTAATCAAACATGAAACAAACAATTACTGGTGCATAGTACAAAATTCAAGCCAGAAAACCCAAACTATGTACTTTAATGCATCCAAAGCACAATCTGCTCAAGAACATTGCATGCCTGAATCAGTCGGACTGTCCTTTCGTGTGTTTTCACCTAGTTCATAAAAGAATATATCTTAGCCTACTCCCAGCCATCCAATAGGCTGGGATTCCTTAGATTGAGTTCACAGTATCTTTCCCTGGACAATGTTGCTGTCTCCTTTCTCATATCTGATCTGCCTGTGAGAAACTGGATTGCCATGCAATTAATCCTCAAAGAACTCTCCCATGACTTCCCCACCCACATTGCTGGAACAAAAAGTTTCAATGCTTTTCTGAAGTACTTGAGCCCTAATTGTAAAAGCCAAAAACCTGTTAAATTCGGATTTTTAAACACAGCCTCTTACATTAACTCTCCCGTCAGTATCAAGTAAAGCATTTCAGTAAAACAAACAATATTCTATAGTGGTTATTGTAAACCAGTTTTTTTTGGTGTTATTAATTCTATGTTTTTTTTAACAGGGAAGATTGGAAGCCAGTTCTCACAATCAACTCAATAGTTTATGGTTTGCAATATTTGTTTTTGGTAAGTTTTTTTCCACCTCCTTTATATAATAAAAATACTAAAGGGTCAACAATTTGTTTAATAATTGGGGCTGTTAACGATTAATTTAAATTTAATAGTTGACTTTTGAAAAATTAACGATTAATTAATAGTTAATTTCGATTAAAGCAACAAATTGAAATTCATGGTGTCATAAGTATAAATTTTTAAACGTACTTGTCTAAAATCGAAATAACACTGGCAGGTCTTCTTTATGTGACATCTTTTAACCAACAACGCAAACAGACAAGTGTATTGAAATTATTTGGTTCAAGTGATTAGCGGGTCTTATTGACAATATAACCAGCCGTGCTGAACAATCGTTCACATAGCTTTAGATTGTCTCAGCTGAAGTTTCTGATACTGTAGTGGATGTTTGGTTTGCAGGTGATATGTAAGCGAAGTGTTAGAACCATGTTAGCAATGTTCCCTTTAAGCAGGGCGGCTGCGCGGATATTTGACCGACGCCACGCAGGGGTTTAGAATCACCGCGCAGCAAATTTTGTAAAATACTTCACACAAAAATGGACGATGCACAACTTTGCACACAAGTTTTTTGTTTAAAACTTGCACACGGACCAACGAAGCTTAGACTTAGAGGGAACATTGCTCAATTGACACAATAACCTTTATTAACATTTTGAACATTCACGTCAGTCAATAGTTTAAACCAAAATGTTTGTGTAATCGTCCGGAAATTAGTTTACATTTATCGGCATAAATATTTTACTTTTTTACTTCCAGTACATTTATAACTGGCGGGTCGATTAATAGTTTTAAAAAATTTAATCGTTAAAAAATTTTAACGATTAATTGAGAAATTAATAGTTAATTTCCGCAGCCCTATTAAAAATATTACCTGGCCACCCTTACAAGACACAAGAGTAAATGAAAAAAATATGTCACTGATTGTCACAGCCATTAAATTAGTCACAGGTTCCTATAATTTTAATCAGGATACCCTGGTGTGTCACTATGCCCCTGGGTAGGAACAGTATAATTGCTATTTTGAAGAAGCATAGTTATAAGTTTAATATTGTGCGCCTGGTGAAAACATAAATTTGACCTGAATGCTGAAAATAAAAATAAACATTTGGCCTAGCTGAAGAGAACTAACCTGCGACCCCTACACACGCACACTTTCCCTAAAACTTAACAGAACTACTGATTAATGTAATAGTACTTGTGATATTTAGTTTGTTCAGTTGCGACAATAAAAAGCAAGAGTATGACAATAATTGAAAGCAAAATTAAATTTTGTAAACATCGGATAATAAGATACCTTATTTATGGACTGTCAGAATTTTAAGGTATTGACCTTTAAGATAAGATAATATTTGGTATGTTAAGACATTATTATTACAACCAATCAAATTAAAGGATAAGAATATGTAAATTAACATTTTAAACTAAATTAAAAATATTCAAATATCTCTTTTCTTCGTTCAGTGTAGTTGAAGTTTGGTTAAGTCTCTTACTTAGAATTTAACATTTTCTCAGAATAAAATCATTTAAAAAATGTAAATGCATTATTATGATTCTTTGAAAATAAGGAAAGATTGGTTTTTATAAAAAATATACATTTATTGGGATGGCTAAAGAAGGAAATAATTGGGATGAAATAAGGAAGCAAAACCCATTTCAGCAACATTCGCAAAAATTAGGTTTTTGAAGACTGGTGTTTCATAAAAGCAGGTAGAATCTTGGCGTATAATGCTGTCCTAGTTTTCAAGTAAGAGCCATAAAATGAAATGTTTTAATTTGTTATATAAAGCACTTTTGTCCATGCTAATCTAGCATGCTTAATTTGATACCATAGTTGAATAAGGCAGTTGTATGTATAGAATCATGACCAGAGTTATTTTCCCATTTAGATGTTGCTTAAATAATCACACATTGTTTTTACAACATACTTACTGCTGGAGTCTACAATACTAACTGGCAGATGTCAATAACACTACCTAATAGATGTCCATAATATTATGTCTATAACTTCTAACAACGAAAAAATGTTTGCATCCAGGAGCCTAATCCAGAGGATCCACTTAACAAAGAGGCAGCTGAAGTGCTACAAACCAACCGACGGCTATTTGAGCAAAATGTGGCCAAGTCAATGAGGGGAGGCCATATAGGAAATGTTTATTTTGAACGATGCCTCATATGATGTGCAAACTATTGATCTTTTTATTCAACTTTGGAAAATCCTGTTTGGAGCATTCGGATTTGACGGAGATTCTTAAACTGCGCCTGTATGAATCATTTTATGCCCTTATAATTAGTGAGTAATTGTGTGGAAAGTGAACATTATACAAAGTTACCTGTAATATTAGTTTATAAGTAGGTCAATTGATAAAGTTGCAGACCACAGTTGCTGGCTAAGCAGTCACTGATGCCTCTTGTCCATAGTTACAAATGCCTCATGTCTATTGACGCAGATGGCACTTTGATAGTAAATATTTTCAGTTTATGGTCTTGTATAAATGTAAAAATTATCTAAGTTAATTGTTTGTACTTATCTATGTCAACAGATGTGGGAATCATGGTCTCACTGTCAGCTGTGGTTTTCTTGTCTCGTTTAATGCTAGATACAGGGGCTATTATAGAAAATTTGATCCAGAGTGACCTGACTGTAATGGTTGATAAATCATTAGTCGTTTCAGATGGCCAAAATAAATTAGGATTATTATGTACTTGAAATATTTTTTTTATGGTGTTAGTTTTTAAGCAATCACACAAAATCCATTTGATGTGTCCAGTGCATGAAGTTTCTGATACCTTAATACTAATTTCAATTGTTCTCCCATTTAATAAACTGATTGGCTTGCATTGCTCGTGTCAGAAAAGTATTTTGTACTCAGTTTTATAAATTCATTAATTGATGGCACATTTTCTTTTACCTTTCTGCTGTTTTTTTTGGTGGTTTTTTTTACTTTGTATTGTACTTAGTATGATACGTCAGTGGAAAATCTTTGAACTAAAAAAATACTTAGCCAATTTTTAGTGTATGTAACAAATATTGAAAACAGTCATAAATGCTAATCTTTCTTTGGATGATTTTATTTTTGTTTTCTTTATATTAATCGAATGCTATGCCATAGAGGGGAGGGTGTGAAAAAGCTGCCACCACTAGGCAAAACATTTTCTTTATATGAAGGTGCAGTTTCTTGGGCCAATGGAAGGGTTTTAGTTGTGAAAAGTAATATACTTGGCCCCACATGGGCAGCACTTAACTTAGCTATGCCACTGGGCACATCTATAAACTTTTAAAAATATTAAACCAAAAAAATGAAGCAGTAAAGGAGGAAATATTTCATAAATAGTTTTTTGAAATGTAGTTGTTTAATGCAGGTCATAGGTCACATTACTACATCTGTACACAAAAATATAAGTGTATAATAGTTTGATGGTGTTAGCCAACCTTAGTTTGTTAATTTGCTTAACAAGCAATTTCGGATGTGTTAACTGTTTATGAGCGTGTGGCACATACTGGTTCTTCAATTTTTCAGTTGTATATGAGTATATGTGAAAGGTGCTGGTTTGTTGACTGCTGCTGAGCAAGTGTGTGATGGGCACTTGATTGATAATCTATTTTAGTGTGTTTGTGAGTGTATATGAAAGGCACTGGTGTGTTGACTGTTTCTGAGTGTGTTTTTAAAGTATCATTAATCTATGAATAAAACAAGTTCATATGTTGACAAAACACTAATTTCTCAAAATAAATTAATTTTGTAAGTCTACTTGTCCGTCCTTTTTACTTTTCATATAGACATTCGTGCCTACTTATAGTTTATAAAGGACATTAACTTGCTGGCATTGAATTTCTATTTTTTTTTAAAGCCACTAAGGACATTAAGGCCAAAAATCAGGTTTATTTAATTTGTTTTCCTTAAAAAAATTTTATGAAGGATGCATGATTTGTTTCGATATCTGCAAAATCATAAATGGTAAAGAGCTGTATTTATAGATGCAGAGCCCATTATACACAAGAAATGAAGCTTTTTTATTTACTTATTTCAAATGAGTGATAAATAAATAAATGGATAATAATACAATAAATGGTCTTCAGTACACAGGTCCAAAAATAAAAATCTTACATACTGGAACAAACATTAAAGACCCAGAATTCCTGGCAAAATACATGTATAATTTTCTCTATTTCAAGACACAAAAATAAACTTGTTTTTCCTCAAAATACACTTTTTTAGCACTACAATGCATGCCATGAATTTTCAATAAATTGTATTAAAAAGATTTCCTACCTATTAATATTAGTAAGCTAAATGAAAGTGTAAAGTTTTGACTTTTGAAAATAATTGATTTACTTGTTGAAAAGGTTGTGTGATTATTTGTAACCCAGATGAATATCTGTTTAGGATCATGGCTCTTCAAATTTAATATTTACATTCATGTAGCAATATTTGGTAGGGGTAAAAATTTAGTTTACAGTAAATGTGACATAAAAAGCTTTTAGATTTCATGTGGTTCTTGAAGTTTTAATGGCTGAACCACATGTTGAATTCATGGATTCCCATATGTCTTAATCAAATTTGGAAACATAATCTTCTATCTATGGTCCCAGGTGAAACTTATGAGTGTCATAAAAATTATATTAAATTATACTTTGCTCCAGGATTGCATTAGTTCCTTCAGGCTTAATTCAACAGCAAGTTTATTACTATCTCGCTTCACTTCTGTTTGTGCCATCAAAACCTGAACTTTGAACAAGAATAGTGATACAGTACCAAGCCTCCATTAGCCTCTACCAAGAAATAGTATTAAGTCCTATAACACATATTAAATGTAGTTTGGGATATCTGTTGGTGATCCTTCTTGTACTCATTAAAACCAGTACTTGAATATCCAGACTATTTTGTTAACTGACTAAGTAAATAAGCTAACTAAAGCAGCAGATGTTACGCATGATTTTGGGGGGGGGGACGACTCTTAATACAAAGTGAGAATTAAAATTTTAAATTAAAATAAATTAAACATTTGTGTTGGAAATAGGGGCTTAATAGATGTAATCATTGACCACAGACCCTGTAAGTTGTTTTAAGTAAAAGCTAAAATGTCTTGTTCAATCATAAGGAGACATAAACAAATTGTAATGTATTTTCTTCTATTATGGAATCTGCAGTGTATAAGAGAAATTAAACAAAAAATGTGGCATTGGCTGATTGCATGTCCACCTTTCTTTTAAGAAATGCAATGTCAAAACCTAATGACAGATAAATTAAGAACCTGAGAAAAACAGATCTGGTTGGACCAGTTTATATGCTTAAGAAGTTATTTTACATATTAATATACATAGTGTTGATTTTTAAAACTCTTAATAAATCAGACATTAAATTTATTTCATCAAGTAACTTTCATGTTAGTCCATGACCATCAGCAAATTGTAAACACATTTTCTTCAATTAACTTTTTTTTTGCTTTGAGTTGGGCGTCGTCTTCGAACTTGCCGTGATCGTTTTGCTTTTTTTGTGGGACTTTCTCCATCATCATCACTGGTCTTATCCTCTTTTTTTATACGCTCTAAAAATCTTCTTTGGTGCTGCAGAATTGGGAATAGTTCTGAAATTATGAAAAAAATGACACCAAGTAAATATTAAAAGTTATAAATTTATTCAAAAAAATTATTTATTAGTCCATTCATTTTATGTCTTGTTTATATCAATTATAAAAAAAAACCTGTATTTTCAGACAGACACATCCTTGAATTGTCTTTTCAGAGCAAGAAACAAAATTGTGAACTTTTCTATGTATTCCTTCACATTAAGGTATGACATTGTCAAAACATTTTCAATATGTCCTGGGAAGTTGTCAATAAATATTGAAAATGAAATGGTACTAAAAGAGCACTAATTAAGCTGGTGAAGCCTGGATGTCGCAGAAGATCACGAATATATCAGGAACACTTATGAAGGGATGACCTGCTGAGTTGTCCATGGCCAGCAGGTGACAGATACTTTTCAGGTGGAGACCTGTGTGAGGCAAGGATGCTTGATGTTGCCCTTCCTGTTCTTGTTGGCCATTGACTGGGTGATGAAAACATCCACACAGCAGAAAAGGAATGGCATCCAATGGACCTTGAGGGACCAACTTGACGACTTCGACCTTGCCCTTCTCTCACATACCCAACAACAGATGCAGGAGAAAACAAACATTGTTGCAGTCACTTCTGCTGGCATGGGTCTTAATATATACAAAGGGAAGAGTAAAGTCCTCACGGTTAATACCATCAGTACAGCACCCATCATGCTAGAAGGAGAAGCACTCGAGGAGGTGGACAGTCTTGTTTACCTTGGCAGCATGGTAGACAAGCAAGGTGGAACAGATGCTGATGTCAAAATAAGGATTGGGAAGGCAAGAAAATAATGGGAGTGAGACTGCAACCAGGCTTTTAAATTAGTAAATGTATAACATATAACAGGGTATGAATTAGCCTGACAGGACGTAACAAAACAGCGAACGTTTCGGCAAAGAGCCTTCCTATTGGGAAGGCAAGAGCAGCCTTCCAAGAACCCAAGAATGTTTGAGTCTCCAGAAAGCTTAGCAGCAATGTAAAAATAAGCATCTCCAACGCCATGGTGAATGTGCTGCTAATGGAGCAGAAACATGGAGAACAAGGGCCATAAACCAGACCAGAATTCAGTCTTTATTGAATTGAAGTAACTATAAAATGACAAAAATGGAACACTTTGAGTAGTCATTTTTAAACATGACTTTAGTCTAAGTGTTAATGGCAACAAGGTTATAAATTATAATTTACTGTCAAAAAATGGAACAAAAAGTCAGTTATATGTTTAATTCAATCATGATCAAACCTGCTCTTTTCTTGAGTGCTTGTGTAGCTGCTGCCATTTCAGCTTGTTGAATGCTATGTCCAGTTCCCCTGGCTAGGCGCTTGCCACGGAAATACACAGCAACAACATACTTGCGTGTGTTAGTTGGACCGATAGACTCAATGACCCTATATAAATACAAAAGGACCCTCTCTTACTTTATCACTTTAGCGTAATGTATAATTTAATTTTTTGTAGACGGTGACATTTTATCATTTTACAAAAGTCTTGATGGAACTAACATGTTATTATTGTATAGAAATTGTTGTGTGTAGTTAAATATCAAAAACAAGTGTGTTTATCAAAGTGATGATATGCTAATTGGGTTGATTGACCTACTTGTACACAGGAATATCTGGTTCTCCTCCACCGACTTCTCTCAGGGTCAGACAACACTGCTGGAGCTGAGACTTGGGGTCATTCCAGTCTTGGTTCATGATAAAGTCCTACAAATACCATCTCATTAGAATTTCATGTCCATCAAACAAATATGTATGTATGATCTGAAGCCTACAATAACACAACATACTACCCTCACAATAACTTTTGCAAGCAATTTAAAGGAATGGTGATCGAATAAAAATATATCCATAATGCTTATATACAAGGGGCTGAATTTCAAACATGTGTGAGGAAAGTTAAATAGTGATAAAGATATGTTTAGACTTGACATAAAGATGGAATAATAAAACCAAGATTTTATTTATTGCTTTACCATGCAGAATCAAATTTAATTTATTGAAATTTTATTTAAAAAAACTACATGTCCTCAGATTACAATGTAGTTTTCAGTCTCTTATTAAAAAAAAGTAAAATTCATTTACAAGGGTCGTTTACCACCCTCCCCTACTTTAAGAAACTAAACCTTGTCATTCATGTAGATAGTAATTCCACCATAGAATCGACCATAAATGCCAAAGATGTCAGTTGGCTATATCCCAGATAATAGATCCTAAAATTATGCAAATAAAATGATTTTTTTTAGCTTAGTAGCAACAATCCAGTTTAAAAATCATCTTATTAGCCCAGTATTTCCCAATCTTTTCTATGCCTCTTAGACTAATTTAGCACCCCCCCCCAGCCCCGCCCCGAATTAAGAAGATTTTAAAACTTGAAAATAATGGACTTCTGATTTATTAAAATCCAAAGCAAGCTGTAGAACTTAAAAACTAAATATGCCACTTATGACTAAAAGGAAAAAGCTTATCAGAAATGTTTAAAAATGTCTCCATATCTAAATCATATTTTCAAAGCTGATATC
Organism: Ampullaceana balthica; assembly: GCA_944989445.1. Classification (NCBI taxonomy): domain Eukaryota; kingdom Metazoa; phylum Mollusca; class Gastropoda; family Lymnaeidae; genus Ampullaceana; species Ampullaceana balthica. The sequence continues at coordinate 514,454 of CALYLW010000003.1, read as the reverse complement.
TTCAGTTCTTATCTCTTTTCCTCACACCCACTGACATACCACCTGACACCTCACACCCACTGACATACCACCTGACACCTCAGGATGGGAAATACCACCTGACACCTCAGGATGGGAAATACCACCTGACACCTCAGGATGGGAAATACCACCTGACACCTCAGGATGGGAAACACTGTCTCAGACACAAGGAATCATTCTTCAAATCTAAAACATTATTTTTAAAATTTCTATTACCCTGACCATAGAAACATGATTAGCATGGCATAACAGACCTTAAGTCGGGGAAAGAAGCAGACATCACAGAAAGTCCTGCAGTAGTCCAAGTCTTTATCAACAAACAGAGCACCAACAAAGGCTGTAGATAGAAATATCAAAGCTAAGGCTGGCTAACAAATTTACAATTATATTTTAAAACTTGGGATTTGTTGTCAGAAGAATGAACAATTGAGATTTAATTAATAGAATTTTTTTTTCAGAACCCACTTTAGAGCACTAGTGGTATTTCCTGGTAACTGGACACATAGTTTAGGTTGAACTTGTTATGCTAATAGTAGACAGCGTGACATGACTAAGATATGTAGCAAATGGAGGATGACAAACATGACTTATGCCTAATGAAAAATGTTACCATAGCTACCACTGGATATTCACCATCATTTATAGCTATTGTAAATATATATGAAATAAGTACAATTCCATAAAACTTAAGAATACAGAAAAATGTTAACACAGTGGCTTTCAAAATAAAACTTACATTCCAATATATCAGCTCTTTGCTTGGTCTTCATGTCCACTCCATCACTGATTGCATTTTCATTAAAAATAACATATTCTGACATTCCAAGGTCATCATACACCATGCCTTGAGTCCGACTATTGACAAGAGATGACCGTAGCAAAGATAAGTGACCTTCATGATGTTCTGTAAAATAAATTTTTGGGTTTAAGTTTAAGAGTAAGAAAAACTAATTAAATCTACATATTCTATATTTTCAAATGTAATATAAAGACAACAATTTATTTTAAGTTACTTTTTTTTAAAGAGCAACGCAAGTGGCCTAACTCTAAATCACATCTCTCCTTGAATACGATTTATATATGCAGACAATTTAAAAACTAATATTGCCAGTTATTGCTCTTGAATTTTTACAAAATTTATAAATATCCTAAACAATTACTGCCGGGGCGCAAGGATTAATTATTAAAATGTATATTTAAGTTTTAAAGTATTTATTTAAAAGGAAATGAATGCATAAGTTTTCACTATTAGTAAGAGATCATTACTTTTTAAGTTTGAGATATCTAAAGAGAGAGGATTTTTGGAAAGGAATAATGGGAACAAATTAACCTGGAGTGCGTTTCCCATATGAAAGATAAAAATGAAATTTTGAAGACTATGATAGATCGAAATATTGGAAAAGACATTAGAAGTTCATTAAGCTGTATATAAATAACAAGTTACCTGGATAATGTTTGTAAAGATACTCAGAGGCTACAAGCTGCAGAACTGTGTCACCAAGAAACTCCAAGCGTTGATTATGCCCCCTGAATAGGAACAATTAAGAATAACATATTTATAATGAGTGAGGTTAAAAACATACAACTAAACCAATTAAATTTTATTAAATATGGTTAAATGATGCAATAGCAAAATTATGTGAAAAACAAAGTTTAATTATTATGTTGGAATTAAAAAGTAGGTCTTTAAAATAGTTTTACACTTAATTACAATTGCTGCACACAAATGAATAGCTACATCTGAGCAGACATTAAATATTTTTTATAGCATTTAGATATTGTACGTTGTAATTGTTTGTAGTATAAATCATCAGTTGGCTTCCATTGCTGAGGTCTAATTTTCTCAAGTGGTTCTAGTGTTGAGAGTAAAATAATCTCAAATTTGTAAATTAATGAAATTTATTGGAGGTTGGTAGTTAACATAAAGTGTCCTGCCACAAGAGCAGTAGAAGTTTGACACTTTTAACTCATTAGCTCCTGATGCGACTAAATGAGTCCTTATATAGGGGTCCATACGGATGCGACCAAATGTGTCTGTTCGCCTAGCGACGCACTCTCGCAATTTTAGTTAAAAATAGCATTGAAATCTCCCTTGCCTCGAGTCTTCCGGCTATTGTGAGATTCTACGAAATTTCAATAAAAATTACCGAATGTTTTTATCTTGTTTCACTTTCGATCCATGTGTGAATTAGTTTGACGTGTCTCTATCGAGTATATATTCACCCGAGGTGCCGAAATCGCATTATCAGTCTTTAATCGTCATTATTTTTTAGCAGTCCATGTTATATTATTATTAAACTTAATTCATTGCCTGATGCATTAATCATTTTATTTTGTAAGATAAACAAATATCTTTAGAAAAGAAAAGCATTTTTCTAATGGAATCAAAATCATAACAAAGTTGCTTCCCTTTTGTCCGGAATATGAAATGGATACGGAAGTAGCCCTTCAGGAGCTATTGAGTTAATAGATGAAGTTACAACTATTTCTAACCACAGCCCCCCCCCCAAGTTCATCATCTTACCTTACCCCATTATACACAGTCTCAGATTTTTTTCTCTCCTCAACTTAGAATAAAATTTCAAAATCTTTTTGTTACATTTATAGACACAATAATAATCTGATCAAATTTATCAAGCAATTGTTACATTTTCATGAAGTAGTACAGTTATTTTGAAACAAGCGTAAGAACATTATTCTTATGCGCCATGTTGTAATGGTTGTAAATTATTTCAGATCTTGCTGCCACCTAACTTCATTAGTCAGATGGGATTGGAAATAGTATACATTGATCCAAAACAGCCATTACTTTCAAAAGTTTTGACCAGACAATCAAAGGACACTTGACTTACATTGTTAAGGGGTTGATGCCTAAGTTCCTATGAGTGAAAGTTTTGACCAAACAATCAAAGGACACTTGACTTACATTGTTAAGGAGTTGATGCCTATGTTCCTATGAGTGAAAGCTTTGACCAAACAATCAAAGGACACTTGACTTACATTGTTAAGGAGTTGATGCCTATGTTCCTATGAGTGAAAGCTTTGACCAAACAATCAAAGGACACTTGACTTACATTGTTAAGGAGTTGATGCCTATGTTCCTATGAGTGAAAGCTTTGACCAAACAATCAAAGGACACTTGACTTACATTGTTAAGGAGTTGATGCCTATGTACCTATGAGTGAAAGCTTTGACCAAACAATCAAAGGACACTTGACTTACATTGTTAAGGAGTTGATGCCTATGTTCCTATGAGTGAAAGCTTTGACCAAACAATCAAAGGACACTTGACTTACATTGTTAAGGAGTTGATGCCTATGTTCCTATGAGTGAAAGCTTTGACCAAACAATCAAAGGACACTTGACTTACATTGTTAAGGGGTTGATGCCTATGTTCCTATGAGTGAAAGCTTTGACCAAACAATCAAAGGACACTTGACTTACATTGTTAAGGAGTTGATGCCTATGTACCTATGAGTGAAAGCTTTGACCAAACAATCAAAGGACACTTGACTTACATTGTTAAGGAGTTGATGCCTATGTTCCTATGAGTGAAAGCTTTGACCAAACAATCAAAGGACACTTGACTTACATTGTTAAGGAGTTGATGCCTATGTACCTATGAGTGAAAGCTTTGACCAAACAATCAAAGGACACTTGACTTACATTGTTAAGGGGTTGATGCCTATGTACCTATGAGTGAAAGCTTTGACCAAACAATCAAAGGACACTTGACTTACATTGTTAAGGGGTTGATGCCTATGTTCCTATGAGTGAAAGCTTTGGCCAAAAGTCGAATGTGATTGAACCTGATGCCCAAAGACTCCTCAAACCTCTCCAGTTTCTGGTGAAGAAACCATTTCATAAATACAAGGGTTTCATAACTTGGGTCAACTATTACATTTTTTATATTTGGTACTGCGCAATAGTTGCAGCGAGGTTGATGTCATAATTACTATGCTATAAAAAACTACTGATAACTAGGACATCATACTGAGGCCATTTCAACTAAGAAACAAGAATTGATATTTGACATCAGCATCTTTTAGCTGTTTTTTTTAAATTAAGTATTGTGAGGGTGATATTCTCATTGTAGGCGATAACATAAAGCTAACATGGTATTGCCCAAGAAATAGGGTCCTATGGGCATTTTCTAAATTAAAACCTGGCCATCTGCCTAAAAAGTTTGGGTGTCCCTACACATACAATTTTCTACTAAATAGATAAGGTCATAAGAAATGCGCTATTGATGCTTCTAAACTTTTGCTCTTCTTCCTAGTACCATAAATTTCTTCAGTTAAATGGTTATTGTTAGATTCACATAATGATCAGAATAGTGATCGTGGGCCCTAAATAGAAGAAGAAGATTTAAAACGCAATGAAGTTATTACCTGTAGAATAGGACTTGACTTAACCCAACGTCTGTCTCCTCCAGGTTCCTGCTGCTGTAGGACATGCTTGGGCAGGTCATTCCAAGTGTTTAACAGAACACTGTCATCATCAAATAGAGCTTGGGAGAATATTCTGTCCGCTATGTCTATGCCTAGTATGACAAATAGTTTTATATAGTACTTATCTTCATGTGTTTTGGAAATCATCAAACAATAACTTTACAGATTAATTAATCATATCTATAGTTTCATAAATTAATCTTAATTCCATATTGCTGAACCTTTATGTTTAATTTTCCCCAAAGATGTCATATCATTCATTAAACATACTTAAATAGAAGCATGCCCGATTCTTAAACTCTTTTTAACACACAACTGTTAAACCTGACTCACTACACAAGCCAGGAGATTCTACACGGGTGGGGGTGGGGGGAAGCAGCTGTTTTTAAATGCCTTGAGGTGGGTGGGGGGATTAAAAAAACAATTTATCTAGGTGACAAAGTTACTAAGGAAGTTTTTAAAAAAGTTTTGCAAATTGTATTTTTTTTTACAATGAATCACAACGCAAATGATTTTATGTGCAGCAATATTACACAAGTTAATTCAGGTCAAGCCTTATCTTATCTTATCTGTTTACAGACGCTCCTTCTATACAGAAGATTATTGCGTCCTATGCTTATCTATGGTTTGTGTTTAGTCCTGCATTTTTATTAGAGATTTAAATGTTGATAAAGTGTTGGTTTTCCTGGATTCTTCAGGCAACCCATTCCACGCCCGAATTCCGGACGGGAAGAAGGAAAATTTGTATGTGTTTGTTCTTGCATACGGAATAAGAAAAGTGTTTTTATCCTTATGTAACATAATCTCGAGGTTTGAATTCAAAATTGTTTTAGCTTGTCTGGATTTGGAATAACATTTGAGCTTAAAGAATTTTAGGTAAACAAATGATTGGGTTATGGAGATCTGCCTTCACTCGGTGGGATAGAAGCTATTGAAACCACTCACAGGTCAATGACTAAAATCAACATACCTCCATCCAAAAAGAGAGCCCCCATGAGGGCTTCACAGCAGTTGGCCATGGCATGTTGCAAATCAGATTCATGACACAGGTCAGGGCCATGGACATACAGCATAAAATCCTGTGTATAAACATGGAGAAAAACATGTTATTTTAATAACTTTAAAAAAAAATTCACTCCATGGGATACACTTTAATAATAAAAATTGTTTGAGCTAATCCTTATTGTGAAACAGAATTCTTTTTACCCTAAATTTCTTGAAGTATTTTAAAATTTAACAGGCAGTGTCAATATTCTTAAAAATGACTGTTTCTCACAAAATTAATTGTAAAAATATTCTTCCTTGATGGATCCATGACCAACACAATTATGTAATGACAAATCATTCTTACACCCATAGCTTTTGATGGTAACACCACTCACTCTAACCCTGATGTATTTGGATACAATCATGTGACTAGCCACTCAGACTTATATCTTAGAGTGCAATCATCATCTAATTAGCCACTCTTAGATCAATTTATTTTAACACAATCATATTATGACCACTTTTCTTAGACTGGTTTCTTTGAACTCTTGTAAGATGCCTTCCGTTGTTGCCTTTGAGCACAATTATTTAACATGCCTTAGAGGACAATTAAATAACAACTCATTTTTACACTGACCTGAAGCTTCAACTTCTTGGCAAGAACTGCTAAATGTTGGTTCTGAACTAATGCCATTCTATAGGTTGTAAGGCCACCTTCTTCCAGCCAAGGAAACATAAAAAACAGATGAACACTGGTGAGAAACTCAATAACAGCATCGCCCAGGAACTCAAGTCTTTCATTGTGAGGAATTTCTAAAATTAAGAAAGCATTCTCTTAACACGAAATATAGCAGCAGTTTATATATTATTATTTTATATCCAACCAATTTTATATAATTTATTGATGTCTTTGGGGGGGGGGAAAACTTTTAATGCTTCACATTGTCCATTCTTTTATGTTTAAATTATTGGTTCTTTTATTTTGTTTAATATCCCTTGCCTTTTAAGTTAACGAGGATGTGATCACATTAACATTGCCTAGCAACATTACTAAGATATTGGATTGCTTCAGATTGGCAAACTTCAGGGAGCGTTTTCATTTTCTTAGTGGCAAAAAAAAAGGATGATCGCAATCATTTTGTAATTATCAATTAATCATTTTCTTAAACTTAAACTGAGTTGAGGGTTTAACATAAGGGTTATTGATAAAAGTATCACTTGCTTTTTAATGAATATTTTGGGGAGGGGATGTATTTGCTAACGTGATTAAACTAGGAATCCACCTGCTCTTAGCCAACTAATCTCAAATTATATCGTGCTGAGTGATTAATATTAACATAAAAGTAAAACTTGTAGAAACAGTTCTAAGAACGAGCCATTACCAATGTTCCCTTTAAAGTGCGCACCGTGCAGATATCTGACTGACGCAGCGCAGCAGTTTAGAATTACGGCGCAGTAATTAAACAAAATATTGCACAAAATATGGATGCAGTGCAACTTTGCACACAAGTTTTTTTACATTGCACACGGACCAACGAACCTTAGAGGGAACATTGGCCGTTACTTACCTGAAGCTGTTTCTTCCTGCTTCCCCAGACGAGACATGATGTCCACTAGTATACATATTCCTCTCTTGCGTGTATTCTGGTAGTGGATTCTGCGGTCACCGTACTCCACTTGTCTCATGCCACAGTTTGTCAGTGAGTTACGAGTGTGGTCAGGGTTGGTCCCATAATTTGTACGGTATGAAGTATGAGTCAGTGACAGCTAGTTAGATAGAATCAGTTGCTTAATTATATTTCAAAGTTTAAGGATATATTTGAAAGTAAATGTGAAAGCCTTGTATTGCTTGTAAAACTGACAGGGGCAGAAATTCTTGTTGTATTGAGAATTTTATGTGATGACCAGTACCCTGCTCATCTGTTTTGAAATCACCCTCTGGAATCATTGAGAATCAAAGATGGTTCAAACTGTACAAGTCTAACATCTTGTTGTAGGGTGCATTCATCACATGGTTCAAACTGTACAAGTCTAACTTCTTGTCGTAGGGTGCATTCATCACATGGTTCAAACTGCACAAGTCTAACTTCTTGTCATAGGGTGCCTTCATCACATGGTTCAAACTGTACAAGCCTAAACTTTTTGTCGTAGGTGCATTCATCACATGGTTCAAACTGCACAAGTCTAACTTCTTGTCGTAGGTTGCATTCATCACATGGTTCAAACTGCACAAGTCTAACTTCTTGTCGTAGGGTGCATTCATCACATGGTTCAAACTGCACAAGCCTAAACTTTTTGTCGTAGGGTGCATTCATCGCATGGTTCAAACTGCACAAGTCTAACTTCTTGTCGTAGGTTGCATTCATCACATGGTTCAAACTGCACAAGTCTAACTTCTTGTCGTAGGGTGCATTCATCACATGGTTCAAACTGTACAAGTCTAAACTTTTTGTCGTAGGGTGCATTCATCACATGATTCACCTTCATATATCAACTTGGTCATTTTTTTAACTTTGTGGAAATACACTTTTAAACAAATGCAAAATTTTTCATTTTTATTATTAAACATTTTATTTAATCTCATCCCCTTAATTATTCATGGACTCAGAGACAACTCTATAGTTTGTTACATGATTGAAAAAGGGGAAAATTTTAAACTTATTTCTTTTATTTAACAAAATAATAGCATGGATCTTGGCAACCTATCTCTATAACTGAACAAAAAATTAATGTCAGAATATGTCAGTATAATTTTCAAGCCAATCATTGGAATTTGCAGCCATATATATTTATGAAAAGTGGCGACATGATCCTATTACTTGAGCCTCTAAAATGAATTGTTAACATAGCTGCTCACTTTTGGAACTGGACATATCTTCAAAGTACATGGATATCACTCAAAATACATAATAGGTAAGGCTTCTTACGTTTACAAAGAGTATCTTTATAAATAAGTTTGACTGGTTTCACAAATCGACTCATTTAAACTGAATGGCAAATTAATTTTTTATCATGTCATAAGGTTGAAATGAAAGCAAAAAACGGGATAACGTATAGGTGCAAAATCTTGTTTATTTGCGTAGTGGATTGACCTAAACAATACAGATACAATAGGGGTAGTTTGAAACTGAGCTTAGAATGGTCCCTGACTTACCTGCAGTAAATTTCTATCATTAAATTTGTATGCCAAAGTGTCTTCTAGCACATCAAGACAAATGTGAAAACGCAAATGACTCATTAATACAGGTACCATCAAAGCATGTTGAAACAGATCAGCTCTCAGCCCTGTACTCAAGAAATCTTTACTGCTCAACTCTATGGTAACCTGGGAACATGCAGAAAACTCTAAAATCTTTGTTAATACAGAATCAAGGGAAAATAAAACATGCTGGACGGTCATAACGGGAATGTGTCGGAGGGTGGGGGGCAAATGCCCCTGCTGATACTTTGTTAGGGGGGTGTCAAAGTCCTCAGCATTAATCAGCTTCTATAATGTTATGACACTGTGACACAGATCAGCTGGTTACTTTAATTGATACTTCAAAATTTTCAACTACTTATGTTGAAGAAGCAAAAATTATGTGTACACTATCAATTTCAAAAAGGAGCCAATTGAATTTTAACATGTACATGTTCAGGGACGATATAATTAAATGGCTCGAACATTTAGAGGAAAATTGAGATAACTGTTAGTGCAGCGAGATTGAAAAAGTGTCCAACATTTTAACAAAATAGAGAAGAGATGGGTAACACTAGAATGTAAACTAATGGATATCAAGGTTGCATATTTAAATGGATATTTAGCTATTAGTGCTGGAGAGTGAAAAAGTGTCCAACATATTAACATTACACAAAATAGAGAAGAGACAGGTAACATGAGAATTATTTTAGCTATTTTAACTAACGGGAAAAAAAATGTGTGTATTAAAATGGCATATTCTCCTTCTAAAGCATTATTTTTATTTTAATGTCTTTTATAATGCATAAACACAAAAAATAAACATAATATCTAATTAATAACTGGCAAAAACTAAATCACTAAGTAGCCCCTTATGGATCATGTGTCCAAAGTTTTTGCAGTAGCAAGAGTTAAAAAAGAAATGTAATATTAGAAAATAACAAATATGTTGAAAAAGAAAAGTAAATAGCAAGAAATTCTTGTTAGAATGCTTGACTATATTAACTCCTGGCAAAACAGAATAACGCTTTTCGAGGTCACAGAGAGGACAATAAAGGCAATATTCTGGATCCTATGAATTTGCTTGCAAAGTACAATCCAGTGCTCTGAAAACATCATGGAAAAGGGGTAATAAAATACAACTGTAAAATCACTTGTATGTCACTCTAAATTCAAAATAAGCTCATTGCAGTTTTAGGAGAAAAGTTCGACAAAAATCATCTTTCAGGTAGAAGAGACCAAAGAACATTATTCCACTGTGTTTGATAGCTCTCTTGATATTTATCATGAGGATCAAACAATTCCAAATATGTGATGTGTAAAGCTTTAAAATCAGAAGGAAGACATTGTAGAATATTTCAAATACTTCATTGAAACAAAAAATGAATCTGTGTAAGACATTTCTGAAATGATTTTAAATAAGCTTAAAGATGATGGTCTTGAAATACAGGACTGCAGAGGTCCAACACCCAACGTGTTATGCTTCTTCATGGCTGGAAAGCATACAGGAGTTCAACAAAAACTCAGAGATATAAATCTTGATGTCAAATTAGTATTTGCTCAAATAGTTCATAAACCTGTAGAATAGGACCGCTATAAGGCTTTTAAATAAAATACAAAATACACAGACAAATTGTGTAATGAAAACAATAAATTTAAGCTTTATTATTTAACTAATAGACCAGTAAACGTTTCAGCTAATGCCTTCATCAGTACAATTAACATATAGTACTTACAGAAGTATTAAAATTATAAACAATATAATAGCCCAAGTCATAGGTTGGTTGGGTTGAGTATATATATCCATAACGCTATGGCCTCATTTTTAAATCCCTTATATTAACTTCACCGGCGTCTCTGTCGTCATCTCTGTCTGTCTTGGGCGGGCGGGCGGAAAAACAAAAGTAAAAAATGACCCACTTACCGTGATCCGATCGAGCTGAAATTTGGCCCACGGGCCCGTCTCACCTAACAATGCATCGTATCAAAATTTCAGATTGATCGATCGTACCGTAATTAAATTAATGCATTTTTAGTTTATCCTTATATGAGGTATGTAATTCAAATTCACTGCTTGTTATTGTTTTTTTCCCACGTGAATGTTTGAGTTGACGCTTAGACGTCGACCGTCGTGCCGACACCCCCTCACGTCCCATCCCCCGTTAAAAGACAGGGGACATCACTCGGTGTCAGTCTGTAAATATTTGTGACGTTGGAACATAATCAATACTTTTAATTATGACTCAAATATAAGGGATTTATAGTAAAAAACTTTGTTTTTACGGGTTTGTTTTATTTTAGCTTATATTTAAATAAATATACAAGGTGCGCATCAGGAGGTGTGCAAAATAATTATTAATTAAAATATTGTCCCCATAAAAACATATTATATGATGTCATTGTTTTAGCCTATATTTTAATTTTGCATAAGGGATCGATGTGAAAAGAAGATTTGTGGAATTTTAATTATAAAATACATTGCGTACATTTCAGGAAGTTTAATATTTCATATTAAACAAACAAGGACAAGTTACTTGGGCTTTTGACCAAAAAAAAGTGGGCGTCGAAGGCGCCCTACATCCCAAGTGCGCGCCTTAGGCGCCCTACAACCCCTAGTATATATATAGGGTGTCTTAATAATTTAAATATAATTTTAATACTTAAATAAGTACTGTATGTTAATTGTACTGTTGAAGGCATTAGCCGAAATGTTTACTGTTGTATTAGTTGAATAATAAAGATTAAATTTATTGTTTTCATTACACAATTTGTTTGTGTATTTTGTATTTCATTAAACCTGCTTTGTTTACCTGCCGCTTCAATTGAAATGAGCTCTTTAACTTTAGTTGATACACTAATATGTTATCACGCATTCTTTTTCATGTCCACACACCATTGAAAAGTTCTAATAGCTTCTACAGACAAGACATTAAACAGAATTCAGGATACAAAATAGTGGATACACATATCATTGAGCCATTTTAAGGTTATTTTAAAAGGCATAGAAAATGACAGAGGCAGACGAAAAGCAGGAACTGATGAAATGACGCAGGAACTTTGCTAGTCGCAATGAAATCTTTTTCTTTTGAGGTTGATTTGGTCAAACATGTTTTAGATTTGTTATGTTTTAGATGAATTCCTGTTCAACTAAGAATATATTATTAATAATTTGTTCAGAAATAGTTTCTCCCCATACACTAACTTTCCACCTGTAACAAAACTTTGGATAATGCATTTTAAAATAGAAATTTTGTTGAAATGACACGACACCATTGCAGTCTTACTTCTCTTTTCATTGTTTTCTTCATTCTGATCTCTCTGAGCTTCTCTTCCTGCTCTTTTAATTTCAGCTTGTCTGCAGCTAAAATTTTTGGCTTGCTGTTCAAAAGATGACGAAACTTGACGTATTGCTTCCAGGCTTTACGGTAAACTGGGTCACCTGCGTAGCTCAGCTGAGCTGGCCTGTAGCCCTGATTTATTTAAAAGTTATTTTTATAACAATAGATTTGATTTCTTACTTGTATATCATTTCTTTAAAAAAAAGTTCTTGTGCCTTCCAATAACATTGCGCCTAATGGCATTTATCAAGCGATAATAAGTGTAAACTAATTGACAAAAGGATGTGACAGAATATGTAACAGATAAAAATCATACAACACTGACGTTAAAAATATTTAAACTGCAAAAGTATAAGATATACACTGCCACTCAGTGGCACTAACACTTTCTATGTCTGTGGTACCCAATTCTAAATTAGTACTTTTATATAAACACCAAAACACAACAACAATAGAGGTTTTAAGTAAAAATACAAAATAATTAGCCATATAATGTACGGGTTTCAGTATTATCTAGGCAAACTCATCACTTTATAAATACTCCTAATCTGAAATTATCGGCACTAGTGCAACAGTACCTGATGAATAATGAGTGGATATCTAGGCTGCATATCTTTAGTCTTCGTCTCTTCTGAGCAGTTTGTTTTCTCCTCTTTAACCTTATCACTGTCTGTGTCACAGCCTTCATTCGGACACTCGAGTTTAACCAATGGTGTTGTTACCTTCCTATCTAACTGATCTATTCTGATTGAACTGGGTTTCTAAAAAAAAATTATTATTTTTTTAAAGACAACATTATATATATATATATATAAAAATGTATTTCTAAAGTAAAAAAAATAATAATCATGTTCAAGTTATTTTGGAATTTTCAAACACCTACAGCTGTTTGTTTTTTTCCTCTGACACAGTGGACACACACTGGCCAGGGCTGCCCAACCAAGCTCATCAAGTTTTGTAAATTAGTGGTTATACCTAGTGTAAACACCCTATGGTTTACCTACAGAGTCATATCCCGGTGGTTTCACTACATAGGTGGTTCTTAAAACAAGCAGCTCTAAACTCCATACATATGTGTGTGGGAGGCAGAGTCTAGGTGTGGGATACAGAGTCTTGGTGTGGGAGGCAGAGTCTTGGTGTGGGGAGACTCATAAAATCAGGTGTATTTTCATTTTATATAATTTTATTTTTTAAAGTTGAGATGGATTTGTGGGGAAAATGATTGGAAACTGTGAGTGAGATGAAGGAAACAGAGAACTTTAAGAGAACCTGCCTAACAGTGTTTTTACCTTTCCAGGATTTGTGACGATCATTCCTCGTAGATTATCCACCATGGCATGCCATTCATTTTCTCCGCACTGCATGATTTCTCCCAGTCTTCCCTCTTCCACTAGTGGTGTGGCCGATTTTAGCAAGAAACTGAGAACTGTGTTCATTGACAAAACCTCCTTGCATCCTGAATCTGGAAGGGTTCTACAGAATCTTGGCATAAAGTGAAAACGCTGGCAGCCTCCACTGTTTCCAGTCCAATCCATGTCTATGAGTTCCAGAACTTCCGTAAAGATAAATCTAGCAAAACAAAGAGCATTCTAAATTTTCATAATATATAAGTAGGTGACAAATAATCATTTATTGGTAACTTAGATTAAAATTTACATTACCACAAGCCCACCCAAAAATAGTTAACAAAATGTTAATATTATTTCTTGGTAATTACTATTTAGCCCCCCACCCCTAACCCCCAACCCAATGCCAACTGCTTATTCATTAACTAGCAACAGTGGCCAACAGCTCTTTTGAGATATTGAAGCCATTTCATTTTAAGCCATCAAAGCACATTTTAAAAAAAAACAACTCATCATATCTGTATGGTATCTCCCATTTATACACTTTCCTTATATTTACTTGTGATGAACAAGTACATGTACTCTGGACATTGATAGTAATTCTATTACTGCAGCTTTTTAAAACTAACATTATGGAATTTGAAAATGATTTAATGTAATTCAGTTAAAATGTTTTATTAGGCAGGAAAGGATGTATTAATTTTTGAAGAAGAATGACTCAATTTAGTGTGATTACAGCTGAATTATTATAATTTTATAAGCCACCCTATTTACTTCAAATACCTATCTTGTCTGCCCTAATTCAACTTTAGCCATATTATTACAAATGACTTGAAAACCACTTTGCAAATCATAGGGAGAGGAAATGGGAGATAATTTTTAAGTCTACACTCATCCAAAGATGTTGATTTTTAAATTTAAAAAAAAAGATTTCAGTTAAGTATTTTTTCTATCATGGGAATTGACCAATAAGGGGGGGGAATATACTTTTAGCAATTTATCAAAATTAAAAAATAATTAATTTAACAAAATAATTGAAATTTCTATTGAACTTATAAATTTTTGTGGCTATGGGTCTGATAAAACATGTAAACACCCAAAATTTTGGTAATTGAGATATGTACATTTCCATTTTATTTTATCCAGCCAAACTGACCTTAAAATTTTTATAGAGAAAACTAAATTTCTTATAGCTTTAATATCTAAAAAAGTAAACCTAAAACTAGGGGTCTACCGATATGCCTTTTTGCCGATATTGCCGATACCGATATTACCGATATTTTTTTTGCCGATATGAGTACCGATATGAGTATTTGTTCGGACAAAAACCAGCGGTAATATTTGATGACGTCATTCTTAAATTTATTACTCTTAATTATTTATCTTTTATATTAGGGGACTACCGATATGCATTGTTGCCGATATTACCGATATGTTTTTCCGATATGAGTGCCGATAGGGTATTTGTTAGGACAAAAACCAGCGGTCATATTTGATGACATCATTCTTAAATTTATCACTCCTAATTATTTATCTTTTATATTAGGGGACTACCGACATGCATTTTCGCCGATATTACCGATATTTTTTTCCGATATGACTAATATGAGTGCCGATATGAGTATTTGTTAGGACAAAAATAACAGCGGTCATATTTGATGGCATCATTCTTAAATTTATCACTCGTAATTATTTAAAATATTAGGGGTCTACCGATGTTCATTTTTGCCGATATTACCGATATTTTTTTCCGATATGAGTGCCGATATGAGTGCCGATATGAGTATTTGTTAGGACAAAAATAACAGCGGTCATATTTGATGACGGCATTCTTAAATTTATCACTCGTAATTATTTATATTTTATAATTAAGGGGTCTACCGATTTCCAGTTTTGCCGATATTACCGATTTTTTTGCTCCCCGAAACAAAGTTTCCGATGTGTTTACAAGTTCCAGATCATGACCTACATAGGACTCATAACAAAACGAACAATCCTTTATTAAATTGTACAAGCAAAATTAGGAAGTCCTTTTGAAACTTCAACCTTGACTCATAATTATTAATTCTAACCAATAGTTTAATGGCTTTTGCACACGGCCACCTTTTATGAATGAAACAATGAGAACAAATTAATAGTAATAAGTGAAAATGAGGTTGAAGGTTGATTGGTTGCCAATGACAGCAAGTCTGCACACGGTACATTATGTTATTCCATACGAAACGAAATGTTTTAGACATCTGCGATTCTGGGTGCATCTTTGCTGTTAGTATTAGAGCAAATACGTGAACATAATGTTTACATGTTATACATTTTATTATAGCAATTACGGTATACATCGGCACTATTTACACAGTATTTCTGAGTATACGAAAATCGGCCGATACCTAAACAATATCACAGCACATGGCACACAGTATCGTGGCTGCACATATTAATACTAGAACTCTTTTGACTATTTCAATACCGGTATCGGGGTCGTTATATTAATTTGTCGAGATATTGTAAATCTAAATGATAGTTTTTTCGTTTCCGGTTTGTTTGTTTGTTTTTGTTTTTTTTTGTCAAAATGTCACTTATTATGAAATATCGGTGACGTCAATATCGGGACCTTTACATGCTACAGATACCGATATTGCCGATATCCAGATATCGGTGCCGATATATCGGCTGGCCGATATATCGGTAGACCCCTACCTAAAACTCCAGGCAACATTTTTAAAAAAAATTGTTTGGTCGTGAGCTCCAGCAATAATAAGGGGAAGAACAGCCTGAAAGTTCATCTTAGTTATTAGGCAAAAGGGCCCTCATTACAATACGAGTAGTGCAGGCAGATATATATTTTTTCATTTAAGATGATTAACTGACCTGCTGAATAAGTTGAGGCTGCGTACTGTGAAGTTTTCAGGAGCAGACTCAGGAATAAAATGAATTGTGTATTCAATGTTGAAGCGTAGAAGTTTACATGGTGGAATATTCTCTAGTTTGACGTGGCTGAACATTGAGAACCCCTCAAAAATATATTCATGATTGTCATGGTTTATCAAACTAGGAACCTGAGAATTCAACATTTATTGGTTAATTCTCTATCAATTTTGTGTATGCAAATGTAATTTTTTTTTAAATTTCACTCTATACTCTTTAACAATGAGCATTTTGTGGTGAAAATTTTTTTGTTAAAAAAAAACAACTCAAGGGTATAATAAAATAAATGGTTGCGTTAAGGAAATCACATTTAATGTGTCATGCTTTGAGAAAAAAATTAATTGCACGCCAATCACTACTGTTGTGGTGCTAATAACTATATTGTTAGCTTGCATGCACAAACAATTATGAACCTTACCTTTGTAAGGAAATTGGTGTAGGGTGACATAGTTATACGGTAGTGAAAAAGCCTGTCTAAGTTATTGTCTTCACTTTTGCAGACTTCCAGAGGAGTTTCACCAGGATAAGTATTATGCCGAATGCCAGATTGCCTTGATTTAATACTGCATCTGCATAGTGGTCCATCATTAGCCTGAGGTCATTAGAATGTTATAATTTATGTGAACAGGAAATTTAAAAATTGGAAAGGGATTTCATATATTAAATCCTTGTTATATTTTCAGTTTCACTGGACTTGGTTAAAATGATGTACTCCGTACAAAATGTATTATATAGGAACTTTCTTTCAAAATAGTACTGGTATATTAATTCAATTTTGTTAGCCGAACAATGCTTTTAGCAAAAAGATCTTTAAAAATTGTTCTGCACCAACGCTTGACATCTCTTAAAAGTAGATCAGTCTATTAACAATGAAAACCTATTTCGTTGAAGATATTAGTCCCTTGCAAAATACCATCTTTTACACAGGAAAATTAAATATCCAATAATACATCTCTATAACAAAACATGTTCCTGACAATAACACTTACTTGTCCTTTGATATTGAACCAAAGCTCAGGGTGTAGGCTCTGCAGGTGTTTCTTCCTCCGCTCCCATTCTTCCATGATTTGACTCACTCCCCCTTCATCGTCATCATCATCGTCTTCATCAGAGGAAGAGCTATCACAAGAAGATGATTTATTTCCAGAACAGTGATGATGGCTGTGGTGGTGATGCTGTGTGGAAGAGCTTTGTGGAGGCTCTTCGCAGGGTTTTTGAGTACTCATTATATTTTCTGCCCTCTTGACTATGTCTTCTTCAAATTTATTTTCTAACTCAATCATCCTTGCTGTGGCCTCCATATTCCCTGTCTCTGAGTTTTTGGTGAAAAATAAATCTGCAGGACAAGAACGCGTAAAATAATTGATGGGCTCCGGTTCTGTCAAGTTTTCATTCATGTCATCCAAATCTGCCTTAAAATCTGGTTTTTGTTTACTTTTGGACACAGCCTCACTTTCTTCATCCTCCTTTTGTTCACTGCGCAACAGGTCTTGTCTGTATTGACTTAGTTGGTTATTGATGGAACTAAAATCTTGCTCAAGTGAAACTGTGGGACTTTTACTTCGTTGTCGCACTCTTTCTCTCCAGTGTTTGGAACTACCTTGGCTCTTTGTTCTTCGCTGACTATGAGGTGATGTCCCTCTTGATGACCTAGATTCTCTGTTGTTAGATATACTGTGGCTTCTCCAATCATCATGACGCCTTTCTTTGTATCTTCTGTCTGGTTTTCTTTCCGAAGACCTAGATTTTTCACGATTTCTATTATAACTCTGGCTATTTCTGTGGAAAGGGTCCTCACTGGTTCTAACTCTGTCACGGTTTCGAGATGTGTGCCGGTCCATTGATTTTTCATCATCCATGACATTTCTTTCTGTTTGAGCACTCCTTTTCCTTGACTCATTCCTCCTCTCTGTATTTGAACATTTCATTGTTGTCTCATCAATGTTTTTTCCAACACCCACTCTTGCTTCTTCTGTTCTATTCTCATCTGGACTAACTGGAGGATTGCTAATATTAGAATTATCCATTTGGGAATGAGTTCTGGTGGAAGAACTATTTCCATGACAACGGTCTTTCAATTGTAAAATGTTTTGGGGTTGCCTGTGTAATGCACTAACAGGTGAACTGAACCTGTTTCCTGGCATATTTGGGATTCTGGGCCCTCCAGGGAAAGATAAATTCTGACAAGTGCTGTCTGACCTGGCTCCTGAAAACGTTGTTTTGAGACCAGCATGAAGTGGGGAGTTAAAGTTACCTGGCGGGTAAATATTAAAGTTGGGGAAAACTGGGTTTTTGCCTGGAAAATTTCCTGGATTAGAGGGCGTATTTAAACTTGAAAAATTTGAAGATGCCAATTGGGGAGGTTGAGTACACTGAAGCATATTCTGGGGATTAGAGTTAGGAGTGGCAACAGAAAGTGTTTGCAAATTAACATTGGGATTCATCATACCACACATGTTCATGTTAGCTGGGGCCCCTAATGCTGGCCTGGAACCTTTGCCTGGTGGCAAAGAATTAGGAGCACCCATCATGCTGGGTGAAAATGTTTGTCCATTAGCCCAAATCGTGCTTGGTGGTCTTTGTCTTTGATCTACAAGTAGATTACCTCCAGGCCCTCTGGGCAGCTGAAATAGGGCATTTGGCCTACAAGGTGCTTGGTTTTGTTGAATAGGAAATGCCTGCTGCCAGAGATTAACTGGTGGCCTTTGATGTAACTGTAACTGGTTCTCAAAAAATGTTTTCTGTTGTAGATCTCGTACTGCAGCAATAATACCATTCTGCTGATGTGTCAGCTGCCTCTGATTTTGCAGCTGGTAAAGAAATAAATTTAATAAATGGGATTTTAATTTTTTTAAAAACATTTACACTTTTCTTAAGAAGTATATATAAAACATCCCTGAGAAAATAACTACCATCGAATGTAAAACTTTATCAATGCATTCTTCCAAACTTTTAAAAATAAGTTTTTATTATTTGTTGTGACTAAAACATCAACGAAGATTATTATCAGTTACCATAATCCCAGCTAATGTTGAAATTAATCAAAGAATTTATAAAAAGGTCTGAATTAGCTACCCCCCACCTAATTAATAAAGAAGCTTTCCTCTTCATTAATAAAACAAAATATTGAGAAAGTATTTTTATTGAAAAGACTACTCTCTTTAGTATAATTTAATATATTAAACAAAGAAATCTCTACATGATATTTGCATTTCATTAACATGCTACAGTTTTTCCTTTTCAATTTATTTTCATCTTGAAGCTGATTAAATGATAATGAAATAAATCATACATATTAAATAAACGGATTTGAACAATACTAGTGCACAAAAAAATCTGGGAAATCGAAGTAAAAAGTCAGATCCGAAATCGCTAAACTAACAAATATATTATGGTGAAATCCTATCAATTTACACTGTAAGATTTGAACTGATATAAAAAAAAATGTAATTCATACATAACACACTGAAAAGATTTTAAATTGATATAAGTGCTAATTAAAAAAATGTATGTAGTTAATTGAATGTTGGAAAACAAAATGCTTGTGAATGTTTCTTACCTGTTCCTGTTGAACAATCTGTTGTTGAGCCATAAACTGTGCAAACATTTGTTGCTGTAAATTCATGTTCTGTTCTTGACTTTGACCAGATATCTAAGAATAGACATTCAAAGGATTTACAATGTTCTATATTTTATTAAATTGTTACACATACGCCATCATCTACTGTCCATGAGACCTGATTGCCAAGCGCACTCACTTGACCCCTGACCTCATGTGTAGCCTAGAAGAACTGTTAGTGGACGAGATGTTTCCCAAAGGCATACCTGCCACAGGGGTGAGAAAATTAGCGACAGACATTTTCACATCGCCACTCTGTCTCTTGACCACATGACCAGAGGAGCACTGTGATTATGCTGAAGATATTCTTTTTGTTCAGGAGACCTGGTTTTGGCTGACAGGCCATGAGATGCACTATTCTTACTTTATTTAACTACCAGTCTTTGACGGATATACACCAATGTCTTGACATTTGTACGTAATTTTATGTCATGTCTATTTAGGAAAATAGAGTGTAGTGTCTTTTCTCAAATTATTGAAAATGTTTGTAAAGTGCAGGCTGTGGTACTGCATTATATAAGAGTAAAAAATAAATAAATAAAGATTAGCTGGCTGATTTACGTTTTACGGACCCCCAAATTCTTGGAATAACAACACGTATATTCAAATATATGTTAAGAGTTAAATTTTAATTTTTTATTAATTAACTAATACAATGTTTAGATTTGAAAATTATGCAATAAATATTATGATAAAGTGAGGTATATTAATAACAATTTTAACTAGTCTCAAATGGATATGTCTCAAATGGATATTTACTTTCCTTGATCCTTTCCGCGTTATTTTGGATTTTAATATTATTCTTTATTATTACATTAGGAAATGTGTTTATATTATTTATTGGTGCTTAAGCGTATTCTTTTCACTATGACTTCAGTGTGTAGGCTTAGCTGTATTTCAGGACTATTTCGGGTTTGAAGGTCAGGGTGAAAACTACATTTTTAAAAAAAAAGTAGGGTTCTTATCTTATCTGTTACAGATGCTACTTCTATGCAGAAGATTATTGCGTCCTACGATTATCTATGGTTTGTGTCTAGTCCTGCATTCTTATTAGAGTTTTAAATGTTGATAAAGTGTTGTTTTTCCTGGTTTCTTCAGGCAACCCATTCCACGCCCAAATTCCGAACTGGAAAAACGAGAATTTGTATATGTTTGTTCTTGCATATGGAATAAGGAAGGTGATTTTATCCTTATGTCTATCTGAGGGTTGTATTAAGTTATCTTTGTGTTGTATTTCTAAATTAGAATTAATTGCTTTATGTATTAATACTACTTTACTCTTGGTTCTTCAATCCTCTAGTGTTTCAAGGTTTAGTGATTCAACTAATGGTGTTACTCTTGTCAGTTTTGAATATTCTCCAGAGATGAATTTGACAGCTCTTTTTTGAATTTGTTCTAGTTTATCAATGTTTTCTTTGGTTGATGGGTCCCATACAGAAGATGCATATTCTAGTACAGGTTTCACCATAGTGAGGTAGCATTTTAATTTTATATTCTTATTACATCTGTAAAAGTTTATTTTTATAAAGCCCAAGGTTTTGTTTGATTTTTTAATAACTTCATTGACATGGGGATTCGTTAGGCAGAGTTGCAGATTTTCCTTTAAAGCTTTACTGAATTGCAGAGAATAAGATTGGTTATTAATTAGGGTAACTTACTACTTGAGTGTTGGCAAATCACATTTCATGTTATTATAGTAATACTCTTTAAATACATGTAGTTATTTGGTAATGTACCAGATATGCGTGTGTAATTCAAAATAGCAAAAAACCTTAGTCATGATTTTTTAATTTAGTTTTTAATTTAAAATTTGCTTCTTTTCATAAATATTAAGCATGTTTACAATTTTTCTGTAGTTTCATTGTTTTATTGTATGTTCACTGACATAATTAAGTACAAGTATAATAAAAATATTAACTTCAATAAAAAGAATTTTATCTTTTTAATAGAAAATAATAATTGTTAAGAATAGAAAAAAATTGTGAAAAAAGCAATTTTAACAGTTTTTTGTGGTGGTACATGACCAGTTATTCCCCTATTACTATTATATTCTGAGTAATAGTCTATGTAACTGTGTAAGCATATAGAAATTTTGTAATGTATTCTTTAAAAGGTTTAAGTTTAGGTGTACTGTTATGTTCTGCTCAATTCATTTCTGCATTCACACTTCTTTTATTTCTAAATCTGTTAATGATTAAGATAAAACTTTTATTAGGCCTATGTTATTTTTGCCAAGAAATGAATGCATTGATGCTTATATGGAAACATTGGTTTCAAACAGGGGGGCCGCATGTGGCTCACCTAGTAGATTGTTGTAGACATGTAGAGAAAGGTATCAGAGAAGCTAAACTGATTTTCATTTGTGTTAACACTTAAGACACCCACGAAAACTTTTGGTTGGGGAAAGGTAAGTAAGTAACTGATGTCAAATATTTAAAAAAAAATTTTAAATTTTAAATTCTAAATTTTTAAAGAATCTTTAATTATTCATTGCTCAAACAACTGGTAATTTTAATGTTTTTTTTATTGCTATTTTTTATTAGAGAAATGGGGAAGGGATCAACTGCTTAGTAGCACAAACTCCCTGCAAAACTAAACTGAGAAAATACAAACCTCTTTATTAGTAATTAGACATGCCAATGAGAAAAGTTCTTTTAGTTTCTGAATCCTGCCTACTGATATGATTTTTTTTTAAATTTAAAAAAAAATTCTCCCTCAAAACAATTCAGAGTAACTAAAAATTAATCATTAATCCAAAGAGACATAATATTTTTTTAATGAATTAAAAGCAAAGTAAGTTAAATAATGAAAACATTTTTAGGACAACATTGAACATTTTGTTATGGAATCAAATAAATTTTTAAATCCCATACATTAACTTCACCGTCTTGTCTCTCTGTCTGTCTGTCGTGGAACCGCGGAAAAACATAAGTAAAAAATGAACCACTTCATGTGATCCTATCGAGCTGAAATTTTGCACATAGACTTTTGTCACATAACAATGCATCTTATCAAAATTTCATAGAGATCGAATGTGCTGTAATTAAATTAATTAATTTTTAGATTATCCTTATGTATCTCTATGTAGCATGTAAATGTTTATGCTAGTCTGTTGCACAGTGCGTATTATATTGAACATAATCAATACTGTGACAATACTTTTAGTTATGTCTCATACTCATATATAAGGGATTTATAGTCAAAAACTTTGTTTCTACGAGTTGTTTAATTAGTACATTTTTTCTCTATATCTTTGTTTAACATTTTCTTCTTTAGCTGTTACTCAGAATTATTTAGAAAAGTAATCATTATTTTGAGAAAGTTGTTTTTTTAAAAAGGAGATAGACATAAACAATATTTAAATAGTGAAACATTGGAAATGATTCTTGACACACTAACACACTATGACTTGAGGCTATCAAAACCAATTAAGTTAAGGATTATTATTATTATATTTTGAACTCTTATGAAACTGCTGCTACAGCATGTAGTATAATAATTCTTGTCATTAAGCATATTTTTGTGTTACATTTAATGGAAAATGTTGAACTTGAAATATCCCTTAACCCGTTGTTGGGTCACCATCGTGAACTGCTCACTAACACACGCCATCTGTCCCGGTCCTGTGCTGCCCTTTGAGAGTCGCTGAATGACAGGCCGGTCCACTCTTTGAAATCGTCCTCCCATCTCTTCTTTTGTCTGCCTCTTTTCCTTCCTCCCTGGACTGTGCCTTGTAATATAGTTTTTGCGAGACCTCCAATTCTTGTCACATGTCCGTACCATCGTAGTTTCCTCTTCTTAATTGATGTGAGTAGGTCCTCGTAGGGGCCAATGACAGTACTTATTGTGTTGCGGACCGCTTCGTTTGTGATGTGCGCTGTGTAGGAGATGTTCAATATCTTTCTGAAACATCTCATCTCCAGCGCATTGATTCTTCTTTGGAGGTCTGCAGTGAGCGTCCAAGCCTCACAACCATACAAAAAGACTGACATCACCAGAGAGCGCATTAGCCGGATCTTTGTTCTCAGGGAGAGCTTCTTACTTTGCCAGATGTGTTTTAATTTACTCAATGCTGCCATCTTTTGGGCTACTCTGGCAAGAATTTCTGGCTTTGAGCCTTCGTCGGATATTATGGCCCCTAGATATTTGAAGGTGGAGACTTCTTCGAGTTTTTGCCAGTTTATCCGAATCTCACTTTTGAATTTACTATTTGCCATGACCTTGGTCTTTTCTGCATTGATTTCCAAGCCCTACGCTTTTGTTGTTTTCTCTAGCTTTGTGAGGAATTCTTTTAGTTCGTCCTCGCTGCCAGCTAGGCCGTCAATGTCATCGGCGAAGCGTAGGTTGGTTATACTTCTCCCTCCGATGCTGACTGTTACGACATGGTCTTCTAGCACATCTGTCATGATCCTTTCAAGGAAGAGGTTGAAGAGGATGGGGGAAAGTAGACATCCTTGTCTGACACCAACAGTGGTCTTGAACCAATCTCCCAACTTGCTGTTGAAGAGTACTGCGCTGGTTGCTCTGTTGTAAAGGTTCTTGATCACCTCAATGCGGTTTGCATTTATGTTGAATTTGTGGATAGTTGCCCACAGTGCCGCATGCCACACTCTGTCGAATGCTTTTTTAAAGTCTATAAAGACATGAAAGAGGTCACTCTGGTGTTGGAGATGTTTTTCACAAAGAACTCGCAGGTTCGAAACTCGAAACGGACATGGACATAGACCTAGTCACTGACACCTTCAATACCACAATAATTGAAGCAGCAAAAGAAGTATTTGGTAAGAAGCGAGCGAATAAAAGACCATGGGTCTCCTCTAATATTCTGGAACTATGCGACGAAAGAAGAAAACTTAAGTGCGTAAAGAATACTGCAGAAGGAGGACCCAGATACAGAGAAATCAATAAAAAAGATCAGGAAAGATATGGTAAAAGCAAAAAAGGAATGGATAGAGCAACAATGCTCTGACATCGATGAAAATCTACTAAGGAACAATTCAAGAAAGGCTGACAAAATTGTTAAAGACTTGACATCCACCAAACAAGGTCGTATCTCAACCATACAAGATAAATCCGCAAAATGTATCACAGAAGAACAAGAAATTCTCAGAAGATGGACCGAATACTGTTCTGAGCTGTACAATGAAGACTCCAAAGGCGATGCGTCAGTGCTCAACTGCCCAAAGTCAACTAACACTGACATGCATTCTATTCTCCGCGACGAGGTGGAGCTGGCTGTACAAAAATTGAAGAAGGGGAAATCAGCTGGAGCGGACAACATTCCGGGTGAACTGATTCAAGCAGGAGGTGACCCCGTAATAAACATCCTAACTAACATGTGCAACAAGATCTGGCAGACAGGAAAATGGCCAACCCCCTGGACGCAATCGCTGGTTATCACGCTCGCAAAAAAGGGTAATCTACAGATGTATCAGAACTACCGTACAATCAGCCTGATTAGTCACCCCAGCAAAGTCATGCTTATGATCATATTGAACAGACTGAAACCACAAGCAGAGCAAATCATTTCAGAAGAGCAGGCGGGCTTCAGAGCAGGAAGAAGCACAACGGAAAATGTTAGTTCAAACTTAAATATCATTTGTTCGAGTTGGTCCCTCCCTGGCATCCCAGCTTCTTTAAATTTCAATTGGGAAAAAAAACACTTTAGAAATTTAATATTATATTAAATTACATTGATCATTGAGTATAGTATAATACAAGTCTTGCCTGTGATTTATTTAGGAAGTATTAAAAACAAGTCTAAGTGGTAGCGCGCTGGGCTGTCGTAACAAGACTTCAGACAGTCACGGAATCGAGCGCCGGTGCAGGCAAGGTCCGAGTTTACCCAGCTCTCTTTCGGGTAGATGAGGCTTGTTAACCTTGGCTGGTAGTTCATCTAGGAGAAGGAAGCTCTGACTTCAAACCTCCCCTGCCTTGCGGCTACACCTGCTACCCGGGAAAAGCTAAGGGAGTAAACCCTGATAGAAAAACAGGAAATGGAGCACCTACTGACAGTCTATACATAAAATTTATGTACATTCCAGCGAGGCCAATGCCAAAAACAATGGTGCCAAGCTGCATCAATCAATGCAAAAAGTCATTTCCTTGGTTACACCCTTGACAAGGAGAGGGGGGGTATGCTGTGTCACTGTATGAGCAGCAGCTAATTCATTCACTCAGAATCAGATTGTTTGTTGTTTAAATAATAATAAGTTAAAGTTAAGACTCATATTACTCATAATAAGTACTCATATGTCATATAAATATAATATATAAGTGACTCATAAGTCATGTAACGAGTATAAGTGGATCGATATTTACCTGCGAGTTGCCTCTGTAGTTTTTGCCATTATTATTATTAGCTCCTCGCATTTCATTCGATTTGAGAGAAAACAAATCAACAGTTTTTTTAGAGTATTTATTTAAGAATTAAAACTACACATAAAAGAGTACACTAACACTAACAACTATGATGAACAAGGCAAAATCGAACCCAAAATTATATGGAGTCAAAATACCGAGATGCTGCTTTTATTTAGGCTTTTATAGATAATTTTTAAAATTATGAATGCATCTACCGCAATTAAGAAAACTTTCATTTATTGCCGTTACAAGCATTTAGAAATTAATATATAAAATAGCAAATTTTAATATTAAATTTTTAATCATATGTTTTGTTATAATTCAACCAGTAAAAAAGTGTGTGTGTGTGTGCGTGCGGCGGCACTGATTTTGATTATTAATCTAGTTGCCAGTGCAGAAGTTTTTTTTCTCTAAATTTTGAGTTCCTTTGGGATTTATGAAAGGTTCCCCACCAAAATGGTACGTTAAGGGAATAATTTTTTTTCCTTGTCAACTTTAAGTTAGAAATACAAAATAAATTATGGCCTTCAGAATGTAAAATGTACACTACTTCAAATTTAAGTTTCATCGATTTTCTTTCTAATTAATTTTGAGTTCCTTTGGGATAATTTATGAAAGGTTCCCCACCAAAATGTACACTACTTCAGAAATTTAATTTGTATCGTTTTTCTTTCCAATAATTTTCCTTCTTAAGAATTGTATTGCTTCTAAATAAATGTCTTAGTAAATTGGGAAAAAAATGTTTGTAAAAGTTTGTTTGGGGATTGGGTCTTTAGGTTTAGTTAATTTATTAATGCTTACTTAACACGTGAACTAATCATTTGTTTCAATTGAGTCAATGATTCAAACTCTGCATAATGCCAACTTGACATGTAGCCTTCTTCATATGTAGCTGCTCAGTCATCTAGTCTGATCAACATAAAAGCATGCCCAACTAACGTATAAGCTACAGAACATGTAGCTATTCAAAAATTACACTACTTAACCTGTAGCCTGAATAACCTACTCAACAAGAAGCCTACTTGACATGTAAATCACTCAATTAAAAAACAAAACATCGAACTGAAACAAGGTAAAAAATTTAGTCGTTACTGTCAGAGGCATTCCGCTCTTTTGTATCACAACTTGCTTTTCTCTATGTTGTAGCATTTTTGTCCAAATTGGTTTTAGCTGATCCAAGACGAAAGGCATAATTTTACCATTGATAGCGTTTCTGTGACAAGGGTGATGGAGCCGCGCCCTACGCCTACATTACGTCAAATATAGCGACCCACGCATGCCCATTTTATACAAATAAATGTTTTAGGGGAACATGAAAATATCCCTCGTTTTCTGTCATATTTTTTTATATTGTGTGGGCCCTTTTAGTAGGGCGATTCCAGTGGGTTCCATTTTTTAAAAGAATTTAATAAAGGACCACACGTTATAATAGTTGTCCTTAGAAATTACATTGATTATACTGTATATTCATTTTGGAGGTTTCTGCAAAATTTTTGTGGAAAATGCTTAATCTTTAAGTGTCTTTTGTTTATTCACTGTAGCTTTAAATTCTTTAAAGACTTTCTTGTTTACAAAATTTTCAGTAATTTTTTTATTGAACCAAAATTTGTTAATTTTATTATGTTGTATGTTTTCTTGGCACCGACTCACCTATTATATCTTTTTATGATTATTTTTTATGCATTTACAATATCTTCTACTGAGTCTACTGGACTATTTGTATTGTTTACATTTTTTAAAAAATCAGTTGATTTCGTCGTGGCGGTGATTTTAGCCCAAAGCCAAAGCTTCTGCGTATGGCTGCCATAGATTGGATTTTCACATAACTATACAAATAATAATAGTTTTATAAAAACAAATAAACAATCAAACAAACATCGCCACAAACATATGACCCCCCCCCCACTTCTTTAAAAAAATAAAGATGCATTATGTCATTTATAGATGTCCCTATGTGAAATTGTTTAGTAAACATTCGTTAAAGGGCACTCAAGTAAGACTGTGTAATAATTCTAATTTTACAATTTTTTACAGCGCCAGATATTATCATTTTTATTTGACAACTAGTTTTCTTTTGAATACGCACACAAAACTCACACACACTGTAAAAAATATCCCTTAAATACTTGTAGGCTTTAAAAAAAGGAATAAATAAATAAAACAGTTGACTTAACTTCTTTCAAAGTCGTTTAATATGAAAATTACATACAAGCACGCACTAACACAAACACGCGCACTATTTAGGCTACTCACATTTTAAGTAATCAGTACCTGCACTTTTCGTTTTGCATTACCTTCGTTACTCGGGATTTGCGCTGTATTTGACTTTAAGTATTTAAGCTTTAGGTTTCGCATGCACACTCTGTAAGGCCGTGACCACAGTATTTTAAGATCTGGTGAAACATTTGGAATGAAACGTTCTGTTAATATTCTCCCAGCTTCAAAGCAACTGTCCTCTTAATCCGTTGATGGATTTTAAGTTTTAAGTACATCTATAATATAAAATGACATTAATTATCTAATTATGTCTTGGCGTTGAAAATTAATAAAAGCGTTACCTTAAAAGTATATTTTAATGAAACTGGCTAAGTACCGTAATTGTTTTTAAGACAAAAATGTTTTAGACTTTGAGTTTGGTTTATTTACTATTTTTAGGTACATCTGTTACATATGTTCTTTCTGTACAACTTTTGGGATAAAAGGGTTTATGGTCAAAATTTCTAGAAATCATCGGTATATTAGGAGGGCCATGTCAAATTTTTCACCATCCGACATCCATTTTTAAATCCCTTATATTAACTTCACCGCCGTCTCTGTCTCTCTGTCTGTCGTCATCTCATGGGCGGGCGGAAAAACAAAAGTCAAAAATGACCTACTTCCCGTGATTCGATCGAGCTGAAATTTGGCACACAGACCCGTCTCACCTAACAATGCATCGTATCAAAATTTCAGATCGATCGAACGTACCGTAATTAAATTAATGCATTTTTAGTTTATCCTTATATGAGGTATGTAATTCAAATTCACGGTTTGTTATTGTTTTTTTGCCACGTGAAAGTTTGAGCTGACGCATTGAGGCGACCCAAGAAGCGACGGGGTGCTTTTGTTTACATTTTACGTGTCACGCTGAGCTCGGTCAAGCGAATCGGTGACCAGACTTTTCCCCTCTCCCCCTCCCACCCACCCCTCCCCCCTAGGGTTATGAAGCAAACTTGAGTTAAGACAGATTCAGTCTGTAAATGTTTGAAAATAATCAATGCTGTTAGTTATGTCTCATATATAAGGGATTTATAGTCAAAAACTTTGTTTTAACGGGTTTGTTTTATTATTTTGTTTTCTCTTAACTGTACGACTCCATTTAAAAAGACTAACTAACAAACCACATATTGAGCGTTGTTCAACTGTTTTATCTGGGGAAATCTAGGGATTCTTGTAAAATTTTGAATGGCAGTACTGGTTTCCTTAACTTACAATATCCATCTATCGAAACAGTCACTACCTTTCATTTGTCGTTTTAAATTTTTGAGTGTGCCCGTAACCACGAAATTACTAACATTTCTTTGAACTATCTAACTTGAACAATGAATCATATGAATAACTTTCTAAATTATGAACATGATTCTGTTGATCTTCTTTTGAAGGATATTTTTGCATGGGCAGATGGTAACAATGGCCATTTCAATTACAAGACGCTCCAAAGTAATCAAAGGCCTAGGGCACCTAATCTTGGAACAAGAAAAATAGACACACAGTCATTTAATTCAAATTCTGCAGTTAAATATTTGCTTTTCTCAACATTAAAATTAACATGTACTATATTTTTATTGATGCTTCTTTGCTTTGTGATTGTTGGTCCCGTAATGAATGTGATTCAGTCTGAGCCCGAGTATCAAGAAAAAGACAGTTTACATTTATCAGTTCGAGTTTTAAATTCCATTTTAAAGCCCATCACTTCAAGAGATTTCCACATTTCTTCTCACTTGATGAATCTCAATTCTTATCTAATGAGACTGTGTAGGCTTGTTTCACTTTATTTTGAATTAAACAAACAGTTTGAGCCTCATCTGTTGCAAGGTTTAGATGACAGAGGTAAGACTCAGAGTAAGACTTACTCGTGAGTCATAGAATTGTTTATTTATAATTATTTTTTAAAACAAACTCATTGTCGTTCATTTATTTAATTTTAAAAAATCCTTTACTTGCGTTTACTATTAAAAATAAGCCATAATCTGTTACAGTTTATCCAAGGTGTGTGAGTTATTTGCTTAAGCCTTAATTCATCCAATTGATATATAATTATATAATGCTGTGCTTCTTAATCTGGTAATTCAAACATGTGCACTTAAAAAATTGTTGTCTCATGCCTAGATATACTAAAAGACATTAAAATTTTGTAATTTCAGGTCCCAGAAACATTATGTCAATTATGTGTGTGGTAAGCAACCCTTTTTACGGCAACAAGCTTGAATACATGTGTACAATATGTGATGGTATCAAGTACATTTTGACTCCAAAGTTTGGTACCAAACCGCAAGCAATATCTAAAGACTTTTTCACCTCTGATTGGCCTGTCATTTTTAGGGTAAGAAATAATCTAAAAGACTGTAAGTTAAAACAGTGGCATAACTAGGTTTTGTGTCCCTAGGTGCGTTAAACTTATGATGTCACCACCCCTCTTCTTCCGACTTAAGGCTTTAAGAACTTTAACAATGTTAGGTGTTAGTTATTTTTTACATTAAATTTGCTTTATTTAAAATCTTCCATCTCTAGCCTTCAAAGCAGCATCACTTTCAATTCATAGTAGAACCAGATTGGATCAGAAAATCTCGATAGTCTCATGGTGGATAGTAAATTGTTGTTATAACTTGGTTTTGAAAAGCTCAACTCACTTGAAGCTACAGACTAACAGAGTGTAACAAATGATTAAAGACTTAGTGTGAGTATTTGAAGATACTCTAGGAAGTCACATTCAGGTATGAATTTCTTTAGTCTTCCTGAAGTAGATCATAACAAAGTTAAAGGTATCAGATAAACGTGAAATTGCAGAGAGCATGTAAAAGTTATTGTGCTGCACCCCTGGTGTAAAAATGTTTGAGTTGATCACAGAACTTCAATAGCTGTCATCTTTCCTTGGTTGACATATGTTAAACTGACATTCCGGTGTGTTCTTTTAAAACATCCTTGCAATGCATAGAAGCAACAAAGAGAGGAAATATAATACATAAATCATTCTTGGAAAATGGGCATTGAACACACTAGATTAGCGCAGGGCTGTCACATCCATTAAAAATCATTCCTTACTATTTCTTTTCAGAAAAGCATGAACACCTCCAAGGATTCCAGATATTGTGGTAGCATTATCATAACGTAGAGTTCTGCACATCATTCATTCTAGTCCTTAACTTATTTTTAGATTTTTTAAGAATGTCAGAAATATGGTAATTAGCTTTTTTGTATTGAATAGAAACATCCAAGAAATACTTATCTCACCTTATCTATTGTGTATGTTCACATACATGATCACTTCTGACATGTGTTAAGTGGGATAAGTAAGGTGTATTAATTCCAAGATACCTCACAGCCTCTATACTCATGATAGAATCTCCTTCACAGGATTCTCCAAGGCATTTATAAATTGTTTGGTTTCTGGTGAAAGATAAGGTGCACATGCTTTTACAGCACATACACCCTTCTTTAGGCTCATTAGGTGCTCATTTACCACTCAACCATCTCAAGAAAATTTCCTGTATTTAATAACAGTTATAACAGTTCATCTCCGTTGTGGTCACAGAATGCAAGATTTTGTATAGCAAATAACTCCATGATTGATACCCAGCAACTTGTTAAGATACCCCTCCACTTTTTTATATCCCTGTTCATCACAGCAATACTACATTTACAATCAGTTGTTTGTCCCGCAGCTTATGTTTTTCTTTTTTTCAACGGCTTTTCCAATGTCTAATGATTATGTACTTCTGGGCTCAGCTTCCACAACTTATCAAACCCAGTAAAAAATTAGGATGTTTCTGTAACATTAATGGCCAAAAATCTGCAACAATAGCAGTATGACATCTGATTACTGAATATAGCATCCACTGCTAAAGTATTTTTTTAACCATTTAAATTTAGAATTATCTTGTTGAACCATTGTTTTTTGTTGTTGTCATTACACATCACCTTTAGGTTTGGAATTTTACTTTATTTTATAATTTCAAATACAAAATGTTCTTGAACAGTTACGTTCCAGTAAGAAGCATCAGTCTGATAATGGGCTTTACTGTTGTTATAGAAATAACACTTTCCCGTGATTTAAATACACAATTTACAAGTAACACAACAAGTTGCAATTAACAGTTAACATAATTCTTTATTTGGGTGTCACTCTGTTCAGTAACAAAATCAAGTTAAATATACAATTTTCAATTTGGTGTCACCTTCCTGAGATAGTGTCACCTGGTGAGGTCTGTTTCCCTAGCTATGCCAAAGAGCCAACAAATAATAATACAGCCAATTCAAAGCATAATTATAACTATGTTTTGATACTTTAACTTGGGTAGGCCACACATTACTTGGAATGGTCTGATTATTGATTGTATATGATATAAATATATACTAATTTGATAAAACAATGAATAAAAAAAGCACCTGTGTGAGACTTTTTGGGGTATGCCCTGGTAAATATTATAGTTTTGCATTGCCATTTCCTGAGAATTTGTTATTAATATTGCCTCTTAAGTTTTTGGCTTTTATCTGCAAGTATAAATCTGGAAACCATTGTTGTGTTCATTTTCCAGCATACATAAAAGGATTGAATAGATTATGGAGATTTAAGCATCATTGAATTATTGCATAATGTATTCAATAAAGCATGGTCATCAAAATCACTTTACCCATTGGGCTGCCTGACATCCAGGTTTATCATAAGGAAATATAATGAATCTTTGGATCCATATTTGGATATATGATGAGTAAAGAGACTGATGCAATTTTAAAAAGGTCTTGAAGATTTTTTGTATGAAAGTGATGGCTCACCATCATCATTTACAAAATCATTGGGAGTTCATTGGACCTTGGTGTATAATAATGATGCTAAACCATGATAACTACTGGAATTTGTTGACCTGTTGGAACTTTATCTTTTTCATGCATATAAGTGTATAACTTTAAGTTTTCTTATTTTTTTTACATTGATCATTGGTTGCATGATTTTGATTAATATCGGTTGCTTGTGTAGAAACATGAAGTTACATTTTAGCTTTGTGCTATTGAAGAATAATTAAGTTTGCATTAAAACATTCAGCCAGGCTGAGATTTTAAAAAACCAAATTTTGTAAATAAGCTGTGAAGAAGAAAAAAGTTACATTTTTTGTTGAAACCTAATCCTTAGTATTGTAGTTACTTCTATCTATCTATTATTATAGTCGTTGTTATCTCTTGATGTTATTTTACAGAACTGGACAAACAAAGTAAATCTACTAGAACTTAGATCTTCTATAGCTGAAAATAGCAAGCTCCTTGATGGGTTTGCAACTGACTTGATTTCCAGTCTGGAATATTTAAGAAAGATTGAAGACTTGGGAAACAAGGACATTATCACTAGAATTGAATCAGATGTATTAACTCATATCATTTGGTAAGGAAAAGGATTATTTTATTTTAGGGCTGCGGAAATTAACGATTAATTTCTCGATTAATCGTTAAACTTTTTTATCGATTAAAATTATTTTAATCAATAAAAATTCGATTAAAATTAAAGAAAATATTTATAATATTTTAAAATTTTTTTTAAAAATAAATAATTAATAATAATTTATATATCTTTTTGCGCACAAACTTATCCTGCGTAATATTATAATTTATTTGATTACTTTATGTGGACCGGCAGACGTCAACTAAAAATCCGCTGACAGCATCAGCGCAGTTAAATTTAAACATATAACTAGAAAGTTTAGCAAAAATTTTGTTTTTAAGCTAACTGCGGATGGCAAAGTCGAAGATGGTGAAAAAGTTTACTGTGCTCACTGCCATAAACAATTCTCTTTTAAAGGATCAAATACATCGCTGACATACCACCTTCAGCACAAACATCCTATCAAGTATCAACACATTCAATCACATTGTCATAAAATATAGTTCAAAATATTCTTAATTTTCAATGTCCTTGAGAAATGTTCAGTTTAATGACGTCATAAATTTCTATTTTTGGCTTTAATCGAAGTTATCGATTAATTAAAATCTTTTTCAAAAGTTAACGATTAAATTTAAATTAATCGATAACAGCCCTATTTTATTTTGATGATATTGACAGCATTAAGTCAAAATTATTATTTAGAGCCATTTAATCATATTTAATTACTCATCATTTACACTTATAATAAATGCCTAGTTTATGTACTTTTTCACATTGATACACCTTTGCATGAATAAGAGCTATCACCACCTTTATTATATAGAATATGACTGCGACAAAGCTTTAAAAAAAAACGAAATACACAAACAAATTTGTAAACAAATTTGTTTGTGTATTTTATATTATCATAATTAATTATAATTAAATTTTGTGAAATTTATACCGTAATGTACCCCTTCTCCTTTGAGATAAAAGAAACTTGAATCGTTTAGGTTATTTGCTTTTAAACCTTAAGCACCATTGCTTGATTTCACTAAGTTTTGCATATGCATAGTGCTCAATCATTAAGAAAATACATTTTTACTGACAACAATTTATAATATTTTATAAATAAGTTAAGTATAGTAAGACAGGGTATGACATTTCTACCAAAACAAATAAAACTTTTATTTAATCAACTGTAAAGAATAATTCAGAAATGTACAAATGCAAAAATACAAACTAATTAAAACTGTGTTAAAAAAAACAACTTAAGATATGCATCAGGTCAGACTGAAACCCTTTTGAATTGAATCTTTAAAAACTGCATGAGTCTTGAAAAAATATAACTTTCTAAAGGAATGACTGAGTTCATACCAACTGGATTCTTGTGACATTACAATATTTTACTCTATGGCTGTCAGCGTTGATGTTCATTCTTTAATTGGTAGATTACATTTGGTCACGTCATTACAAGATGATGGTCACTCCATAAGTACTTGGTAGAGAATTAAAAATTTATTAAATCTTGTCACAGGTGGAGGTTTTATGGTCACCTTTTCATGGGTTCAAGTTCATGACCTCATGTCTTGATAAATAAACACATGTTATGGTATCACTTGTCAATTTAAGTTTTTTCTCCATTCTGTTCACAGGACAACTGAGCACTATAGAACTTCTTATATTTTAAGGAAATTTTTTCCACGTCCTCAACTAATTCCACAAGATATACCTGTATCCTTAAGAAATATTTTAATGGTGGATGGTCAAAATGCTCCCTCATTTAAATTGGTAAGGCATTTCATGGTTAACTTTAATAAATGTTGGAAAGTTATAGCACAGTGCTTAAATTAAAATATTATGTGGCCTATTCCTCTCACACAAAATACTAAATAGCAGTCGCATTGAGAGCTTATTAGAAAGTGTACATGCCATGTGTTGACAACTTTGTACATGCCATGTGTTGACAACTTATTAGCATATATGCTGTGTGTACATCCCATATTTTGAGCCTTTTTAGAGATTTGTACTTCATGTTTGGAAATTGGTTTTCCTTGTTTGTTTTTAAATTGCAAATATTCCAAATAGTGTCTTCTATTATATAAATTATTTTAAGCTTAGGTTCTAGTCAATATGAGGCTTATATCTTGTTATTATGTTGAAATTATTATTTGGTCAGATCTTATAACCCAGTTTGAGATAGTCAAAATAATGAATAAATTATTTAAATACAAAGCCATGTTAAAAATAATTCTCAGACTTATTATTTATGTTTAATTCAATTTATAAAATCATTCACAGACAAGTCAAATTATATGAGAAGTAGTTTTGAGAATATCTCAGACCTTGATGAAACTAGAATTAACTGCATCTTGAGCACTTTCTTTTATTGCAGCCTGCCAGTAAGAGTGGATTAATGCTATATACACAGAGTAGCGGATCAAGAAATCTTGTTCTAACGCCTAAGGAACATTGTATAACTATATGTAAAACTCTCACTGCTAGACTTGCGGCTGGGGATATCAGTAAGTTTTTTAAAAAAATTGTTCAACTACAGACTAGTGTGAATTTATGAAAAACTTCTTAATCTAAATTTATTTTTTAAATATTTATTTATTCAGGCTTCTAAACTTCTCAACTTTTTAAAAAATATTCTTGAAGGGAAGATAGTCAAATTTTCTAATTTAAAGACCTCTTCAAATAATAATTTGCACATATTTATTATTCATTTATTATTTTAAAAATAGCACATTTTTTATGCCAAACAAAGTTTAGAATGTACAATGTAATTTTACAACTAAACTCTCCGAGTGGATTTTATTCTAAAAGTCAAATGTCTTAACTGCCTTTCTTTTCGTTCTTGGTATTATCATGAATCATCATGCACAATATTCTTTGATGTAGTGTACATACATCAGAAAGCAATGACACAATTCAGATAAATCTAGATATCTACCTGGATTTGTGACCATACTATGATCATGTTGATACCGATATGCAAGCTTAATTATATTTACAAATTATATTGTACAATATACCAGTGCTTCTCAAACTTTTTAGTATTGCGGACCGACAGGAATTTTCCCATTGCACCAGGTACACAGTGCACTATTTTACCTTTACTGATGTGGTAGCGAAAGGAAATTTATTTTATGTTTCCAAAAATTGACATATTCTTTATGGTTAGTATTAATGGTTGCAAATGGAGGATTATAATTAGATTTTTCAGTCCTTTCTTGATTACTTCAGCGGACCAGTGGCGGATGGCCCACTGACCGGCACCGGTCTTCGGACCACCACTTTTGAGTAGCACTGCTCTACACTATACAGCTTCAAAGACAAGCTACCCCTAATTTTGCTCTAAGCCCTCTGACATGAATTTTTAAAAGAAATTTCCAAGTAGTAGATAGAGCTAGCTGATCCTCATACACTGAATATTCATTGTCTTATGACCGTTTTGATATAAATGTGTCACTTTCCCTGAATACATTCTGTTTTATAGATATACTTGACTAATTACAAACATAATGTATTCTGACTGTTTGCTACTCTCTAAACAGGGCATGTCACATCATAATACAATTCAAGTAGTTAAAAAGAATTACAGTAGTATGCAGTTAGTCACTTGACAGTGAAACACATGTTCAAATTTGGGTACAGTTCTGCTCAAATGTTTGTACTGGGAAATAACATTCGAAAAAGATGACAGGAAGTTTTATGTGCCCAACTCGCTTTCAAAATCCAACATGGTGAATTTAACAAAATTATGTCATGTAATAAAACTATGGTGAAGAGTTATACTCAAAGTGTTGTTTTTTTTGTCATTATATCTTTTTTTACTAAAATTTATTTTATTTTTACAGTGTTGGTCAACCAGACTGTTTGGGAAGTGTTCTCTTTTACAAGTGAAAATTTGACAAGCATTTCATTGGTCAGATATTTGGATGGACTTTAACAAACATTTCATTG
This sequence comes from Ampullaceana balthica, assembly GCA_944989445.1. Classification (NCBI taxonomy): domain Eukaryota; kingdom Metazoa; phylum Mollusca; class Gastropoda; family Lymnaeidae; genus Ampullaceana; species Ampullaceana balthica. The sequence goes on along the minus strand of CALYLW010000003.1, from coordinate 476,648 downwards.
GTCAGATATTTGGATGGACTTTAACAAACATTTCATTGGTCAGATATTTTGATAGACTTTAACAAACATTTCATTGGTCAGATATTTTCATGGACTTTAACAAACATTTCATTGGTCAGATTTTTGGATGTAGTTTGAAATGAATATTATTGGTCAGATATTTGAGTGTACTTTGACAAGCTCCACATTGTTCTGTTATTTGTATGGACTTGGACAAGAAATACTAATGTCCAGATAAAATCTAATAAACACGAGACCTTGTTAATCAAATTGTTCAATTTTATATTCAAAATTTAGTCAGTTAAAAGTGTCTGTTTTTAATCAAAGTACATGTGGTTGCTGTGGGAAATTTAATGTTGAAGCCTTGGAAGCATAATGTGATCCAGAGAGGGCTGTATATTAGGGTATATAATAACAATCTGGATTTGATATCACTGTGTTAACTATTTCAGTACTGTGTGGGATATGACAGAGGGCATAGCTGTTACAAAACTGTATTTGATTAGACCAAAAGCTACAAGGGCAAGAGGTTTACATTGACAGTGTGATTGAGAAATGGTCAATATTTGCTTTTCCTCTTATGTTAATGTATCACAAAGTGTTCTGCTGTCACATGTCCGAAACCGAGCTTAGATACAAACACATAAAAATTGCCTCCAGTGGTAGATCAGTTTTAACCTTAGTATTTCCTTCATTGCTACTCAGATCTTTGAGAAGGGATGAGATTTTTAATAATTTTATCGTTTTTGAACTCTGTGCCAGGGGAGGTAACATCCTTAGGTAGCAATTTTGTCTGAAAACAAAACTTTTTTCCCCTTTAATGAAAAATGTGAAATCTCCAATAGGAAAGACATCCAAATTTAACTGATGGGCAATTGCATGCCTTGTTACCACTCCAGTGACAAACATCACAGCTATATTACAGCTACCAGAGACAAAATTACAACAACAAAAAAATAATAATAATCAGATTAAGGGGGATAATTTTACTTATTCAAATCATTTTTGTTTTTTGTGAGTTTGCATTGACATTTTTCCCCTTTGTTTATCTGTATTTTGCATTATGTTAACAGCCATGTAGGACCTTCTAAGAGTGGTGTTGATCAAGGAGTAGGGTTTTTTCGAGGGCAAAGACTAGAGATGACTGCATTATTATTTTTAATTGATTTATTTTATATTGATAACTGTTTTTGTCTCTATGTTTGGGTGAAACTTGGTAATTAAAATATGACACAGTCCCAGTTGTTCATTTGGCTAAATATTTTGAACTTGGGAAGTTGGTGTGTGTGTTGGGGGGGGGGACCTTTGATAAAAATTATTATTTGTTTTCTTTTTAATTGGGAAAAACTGAGTTAAAAAAGAAATGTGACAATTATATGTAATATACGATTGTAATCTAGCTCTTGGATTGTAATCTAGCTCTTAGATTGTACTCTAGCTCTTAGATTGTACTCTAGCTCTTAGATTGTAATCTAGCTCTTAGATTGTACTCTAGCTCTTAGATTGTAATCTAGCTCTTAGATTGTACTCTAGCTCTTAGATTGTACTCTAGCTCTTAGATTGTACTCTAGCTCTTAGATTGTAATCTAGCTCTTAGATTGTAATCTAGCTCTTAGATTGTAATCTAGCTCTAATCGGCCTAGGTGGTTTGGTAGATTTTGTTTGTTTGCATTTTTGTTCAGTTTTTTTTTCAGTTTTCCATGAGCAGTTTTTAGTAATTTTTTTAGGAAAAGTTTGGTAAGGTAAGGTTGCTTGATTTGGAATTTATAAGCAATGGTTGGTTAAAAAGAATGATTGAAGATACTTAAGGAAGGAGTGAGTTGGCAATCAATTTTTTTTAGAAAATAATATATCAAACATAGTATGTGTAAGTGTAAGCCTGAAAATAGTCACAAAAACAAGATCAAGAAATGTATCTGCAGAAGGCTTGCTCACGTAAAAAAAAATAAAAAACAGTAAGTTACAAAAAAGGAGAACAATGACTTAAGGTTTTTTAGGTTTAAATTAAACTTTAATCTACACCATTCAACGCAGATAGTTAGACTAAACTCATGCAATGTTCCCTCGAAGGTTCGTTTGTCCGTGTGCAAAGTAAAACAAAAACGTGTGCAAAGTAGCACATAATATCTATTTTTGTGTGCAATATTTTACCAAATTTACTGCGCCGTAACTCTAAAACTGCTGCGCTGCATCGGTTAAATATCTAAGCAGCTTAAAGGGAACATTACAGTCATTTCAACTCTTTAGTCTAAAACTATGATTATCAATGGATTAACAAGATGATATTGCACGTAATACCTGGAACTTTCCGTCAATTTAACACACATGTACAATGGCAGAATTATCCTAGCCATGGGTTGACTCAACAAAGTCAAACAATTTGTGACCACACTGATAACTAAACCTACAACCCACTGAAGTACGTGCAAACTACAAAATAAGTTTCAGTTAGCTGAATGGTTATACTCGCAGCTTACGATACTGAAACATTTAAACTGCTATTGTTTAAATAAAATCTGAAGTGAGAGTCATAGATTCGGAAATATCTACATAAAACAGAGAAGATCCAAAGGAGTTTTTCATGTTACTGAGTAGCAATATTCATTTCCGTAAAAAGTTCGTGGCCATGGATGTGCATGTTAAAATATGTGCTATTTCGACGAATTGCATTTGCTCTTCTGCATCTCTGCCAGTTCTCCAGGCATCTTCCGAAGTCGCCTAATTTTTCTGTTCACTTCAATCCCCCAGAGTGTGCATTTATCATAGCGTTTTCTACAGCTAGTTGGCTCAAATCAACACGAAGCTTGACAAATTATTTCTCCGAAGTTTCAATATCGGTTGCTGCTCCTTGAGATTCATATTAGGATCTTGTTTATTATCTGTACACGATTAATTTGTCCAAGAATGACATTTCAGAAATGTTACAAGTTATACATCTATGAATTTAATTTAAAATTTAATGCGCATGCCCGTAATTATCTTGCATCACCTCTGGTTTCAGGGTCATAGTTGGGTCATTCGGTCATGTTTTTAACAGCCCCACTAGTTCATTCTGTCCTTCATGGCCAGATTTAAGTTAACAGTTTCTGGCCGTGCAGCTCAGTGTGTTACAGACTCCCGCTGTACTGTGATGGCCACAGTCACAGCTTTAAAAATTTTTTTTATATAATTCCAACGAATTTTTGAAATAGATAAAACGAATATGTACTTTCAGGTGTTCAAAAATAAATAGGGCGAGTGGATACTACTAAGTTGTTTTTGTCACAGTTGATAGCATGGCAATGTGATTTCAGCCTTATATTCTTATATTCGATGTTGAATACCATATTATATAAACCTAATCCTCCCATCAACACTGTAATTGTACCTGTCAGTCGGCTAGAATTATTATGTCAGATGTTCAGTTACTCGACAATGACTTTATCTAGGCTTGCTGCAAAATACTTTTTTCCGCTCATATCACTCAACAGCTGGTTCCCTGCGTCTCTACCATCAACACGTCCGCGCGGAAACTTTCTGTACGCAGAAACTATATCTCGGTCGTCTGCTGTGTCTGGCAGTTATCATCATCGCTGTGGATGGCAGACGTATCAGATGACTCGTCTGCTGATGCCGCTGCAGTGATCTTGTGACCGATTTATTACCCTTGTTTACTTATTATGGTGTAACGTTGTCAGCCTCATTTTGGCGTCCCTGTACCTTGGCGCCCTGGGGCATGTGTACCTCCGGCCCTTCTCGCTATGTCTCTGTCACGACATGCTAGGTATCACTGAAAAGCTCTTAGTATGTCAATTTTTCGATTAAATGATCAAACCAGTTCAATGTACCATTGTTTTGTTCATAGTAAAACAATATACTTCTGATATATTTTACATTCAAAACTTTAAGACAATAACGTGAAAAGAGATTTAGTTAAGAGATATTCATTATATTATGCATGGGAATTCTAAAATTTTCTCAGTTCCGAATGGATAAAACGTGCTTCATAACCTGTACTACAAACATGATCTTTTGGAATGGTTTTCAAATTTACGATTACTTTATAACATACACATAAACGCTTGTGTGAAATTTTTTTTTAAGGAGAACTCGGAAAAAACCTTGTACTTGTATACTCGCTAGAATCAAACAAACAACCCGGAAAAAACCTTGTATACTCGCTAGAATCAAACAACTCGGGAAAAGCCTTGTATACTCGCTAGAATCAAACAACCCGGAAAAAGCCTTGTATACTCGCTAGAATCAAACAAACAACTCGGAAAAAGCTTTTTTATAGGCTACTCGCTAGAATCAAACAAACAACCTGGGAAAAACCTTGTACACTTGCTAGGATAAAACAATCATGTTGAAACTTGTGATTTTAAAGATTTTTAGGAATTTTGGCATTTGTCGCCCCCCCCCCACACACACACACTTTAAAATCTGTATTTTACTATTTTGTTGTTGTGGTCACTGCGTTATATCCGGAAAATCCTTCCTCTCTATAAATGAGGTCTAGATTCTGCAGCTTTGAACTTAACCCCTTTAACCCCTTATTAAACGAGGTGCATGGAGGCTGTGTACAACTTGTATCAGCGGACGCCGCCAACTGTGCGCTCAGTCTTGGCCAGGCTCGGCACAGTGTGTGTGTGATGAGGGTGAGGCGCGCTCAAAGCCTCTTTTGTTAAAGGGGGGTCTGCACCTCAGAGGGTAGATGTTTCAAAAGACCGCGGAGCCAGCGTGAGGTAAGTGCAGTGTGGCAACAGTTGTACGAGTTTCGTTAACACGAGTCTGTCTGAACAAACGAGTCTGTCTAAACAAACGAGTATGTCTAAACAAACGAGTCTGTCTGAACAAACGAGTCTGTCTGAACAAACGAGTATGTCTAAACAAACGAGTATGTCTAAACAAACGAGTCTGTCTAAACAAACGAGTTTGTCTGAACAAACGAGTCTGTCTAAACAAACGAGTATGTCTAAACAAACGAGTTTGTCTAAACAAACGCGGCTGCCTGAACAAACGAGTTTGTCTAAACAAACGCGGCTGCCTGAACAAACGAGTTTGTCTAAACAAACGCGGCTGCCTGAACAAACGAGTTTGTCTAAACAAACGAGTATGTCTAAACAAACGAGTCTGTCTGAACAAACGAGTCTGTCTAAACAAACGAGTATGTCTAAACAAACGAGTATGTCTAAACAAACGAGTCTGTCTAAACAAACGAGTCTGTCTAAACAAACGAGTTTGTCTGAACAAACGAGTCTGTCTAAACAAACGAGTTTGTCTAAACAAACGAGTCTGTCTAAACAAACGAGTCTGTCTAAACAAACGAGTATGTCTAAACAAACGAGTTTGTCTAAACAAACGCGGCTGCCTGAACAAACGAGTTTGTCTAAACAAACGAGTCTGTCTAAACAAACGCGGCTGCCTGAACAAACGAGTTTGTCTAAACAAACGAGTATGTCTAAACAAACGAGTCTGTCTGAACAAACGCGTCTGTCTAAACAAACGATTAAAATGTAAAGATTTGTGTCACTTTCACCGCCTCTGATATTCTTGCTAAATAATTGTATAGCCTGCTTGATATAAGGGCGTTACTTTCGGTTTAGTTAGAGATAGTTTTTTAAAAACATTATTCAGGGTAGGGATAATAATGAGTCTCTTGCTACTGCCTTTAGATGAACCACTACAGTAAGAAGATAGCGAAGATGTTCTCACAGTAGTGATAGTACCCTCCTAATATCATGGCCATTATACTTCACTTGATTTTGAAGATTTTTAGGCTAATTTTTTTTAAAATAAAAAAGGCAAAAGGGGATAAATACATAATTATAAGTATAAGAATAATAACGGAGTATGAGAAGGATGCAAATTATTACAAAATAAAAAAAGAGACACAAGATTCATTACTGGAGAATATTCAAAATTGACCAGAGTAACACCATTAGTTAGATCACTCAACCCAGAAACATTAGAGAATAGAAGAGCAAAGAGTAACGTAGTCATAATACATAAGGCAATATATTCTAACTTGGAACAAAACATTAATCTAATACAAATTCAATACTCAGAATAACATAAGGCTAAAAACAATTTTCTTGTTCCATATGCAAATATTAACATACAAATTCTTCTTCCCGTTTGGAATTTTGGCGTGAAATGGGTTGCATGAACAAGCCAGGAAAACCAACACACTATGAACATTTGAAACTATTAAGAAATCAAGACTAGACATGTATATAGGGTTGCCAGACGGCTGTCTCAAAAATACGGACACTAGTGTCGACTGTCGATGGCCCAAAAAGCCAAAATGGAAACATTAATAATTTGCGGTTTTGGGATCATTGAATAGGTTTAGTGAAATGTGTGAATTCAAAAAGTGCTATAGTCTGTAAATATCATTAATATTATTATTCATATGATCAAATCAAGACAAAAATGATGCGTTGCAACATTCGTATATTGAATATAGAATAAGATAGGAATCTCATTAAACATCCTTGCTTTATTATATTTTCAAAATATGGCATAATTATTAATGCAATAATATAATAAAATAATAATATTGTTTTTCTTCTGTCTGGTAATATTTCTGCTTATGCCATGTTTTCTGGAGAAAATTACAGTATTGCAAATATCAAAATATAGCAAGATTGTTGGCTTCCTTATGTCTCGTAAGACGACGGAATTTTCTGTGCTCCTGTGGAATTTCCGCGCATGGCTTTGCAGCCTTTGCTGCATTTCTGACACTGAAAGGTTGTATTTGTGGTTGGCTGATTTGCTCTCCTTTTCCTCTTAAGGCGATTTACGTCTGCGACCTGTTGCAGGTTTCTTTCTCCTGCTTCTAGCCCGGCAGTCAACGCCTGTCTCCATCTGTACTGTCCACAGCGAGTTCCTCCGAACTATTTATGTCAATGCCAATAGCTTTGAGGTCTCTCTTGCAGACATCTTTGTAACGGAGGTGAGGCCGGCCTGTAGTCCTCTTTCCTTTGGCTTGCTCAGAATAGAGGATGTCCTTTGGGATTCTGCCATCCTTCAATCTGCGCACATGTCCCAACCATCTAAGCCGACGCTGGCAGAGAACAGTTGTCATGCTTTGTATTTTTGCCTGTTGTAGCACCTCATTGTTGGTGACATGGTCCTGCCAGGCGATTCCCAGGATGCGCGGAGACAGCGCATGTGGAAAGCTCCATTCTTGTCTGGAGTATAGGGTCCAGGATTCACTGGCATAAAGGAGGGTGCTTAGCACACATGCACGTACACAGTAATTTTGGTTCTGATGGTCAGCTTTTTGTTGTTCCAGACTCTTTTTGAGAACCTGACCAGAGTTGTGGAGGCCTTGCCGATCCTTATGTCTAGGTCGGAATCAATGGACAGGTTGTTGTTGATATTGGAGCCAAGGTATGTAAAGTGTTCCACGGCCTCAAGTTGGCAACCATTGATGGTCATGTTGGGTGGATCAGCTTCCTGGGCCATCACGTTAGTCTTTTTGAGGCTGATGGTTAGGCCGAAGTCGCTGGCGGCCTTGGCAAATCGGTCCATTAGGCTTTGCAAATCTGCGACTCTAATAGCAAGATTATGTCACTAAAAATAATTTTTTTGTTCATGTTAAGGGTTTTTAAACATCTCCCAACTATTATTTAAGTTCGAACTTTCTATTATTGTCTTTTTGAAGACTTTGACTAAGTACAATACTGTCACTACATTGCACAATAATCATCAGCATTTTGAAATAATAAAACGCTAATTGACTTTATATTTATCACAAGACTCGGCTGCTTTCAATAATTTCTTGTTCTTAGAAATTTCCTCCTTAAATTCTGTGCAGGTATACCGGTATATTAAAAAACACACACACTTCTCACAGATTCAACGTACATCCGATTACGTTCATCAGTCTGTGAGGCGTTTAAAATTGTTTTGTAATGCCAGAATGGATTAAACGTTTAATTCTTTACGTGCTTCATTTATTTAATAAAAGACAATTGGTGTGTTTTTTTATTACAATTCAAATTGCAAATTTCGATGCGTAATTAGGTCAAACGGTCGATTATATAATCAAAAGATTTTAAGATTGCTTAAAAAAGCCTACTAGTGTATTGAATTAAAGAACATTGAAAATACCGGACACATGCACGTCCGGTATTGCTTCAATTTTTTAACTGGACAAATAACGATAATACCGGACAGTCCGGTTAAAAACCGGACATCTGGCAACCCTACATGTATAATCGTAGGAGTTAATAATTTTCTGTATAGAAGGATGGTCTAAAATAGCAAAGATACAATTTTCCATAATAACCACACAAATTTTTTTTTAAAAATAAAAAAAACAACAACACACATTAGCGTGATATATATAGCAATAACAATATATTTAGAAAATCAGAAAGCTGAAGCCGTCGGAAAATAAATCCTCCTTTATACAGAGTCCCCCCAGGTGGGTTTATTTTAAAATATATTCTCGGGGGGGGGGACGGGATATTTTCCTCCAGATTAAAATAAATTCTCACCTACCTGTAAATTAAAGTCTCCCCCAAGGAGGTTTGATATCTAGACCACCAGAAATGAACTAGGACTTTAGAAAAAACGTGATGACAAAATACAAAGCTCATTGGAGTCGTTACCAGAATGATAAAGCTGGTGAAAGCTGGTATGGTAATGAAAGCTGGTATGGTAATGAAAGCTGGTATGGTAATGAAAGCTGGTATGGTAATGAAAGCTGGTATGGTAATGAAAGCTGGTATGGTAATGAAAGCTGGTATGGTAATGAAAGCTGGTATGGTAATGAAAGCTGGTATGGTAATGAAAGCTGGTATGGTAATGAAAGCTGGTATGGTAATGAAAGCTGGTATGGTAATGAAAGCTGGTATGGTAATGAAAGCTGGTATGGTAATGAAAGCTGGTATGGTAATGAAAGCTGGTATGGTAATGAAAGCTGGTATGGTAATGAAAGCTGGTATGGTAATGAAAGCTGGTATGGTAATGAAAGCTGGTATGGTAATGAAAGCTGGTATGGTAATGAAAGCTGGTATGGTAATGAAAGCTGGTATGGTAATGAAAGCTGGTATGGTAATGAAAGCTGGTATGGTAATGAAAGCTGGTATGGTAATGAAAGCTGGTATGGTAATGAAAGCTGGTATGGTAATGAAAGCTGGTATGGTAATGAAAGCTGGTATGGTAATGAAAGCTGGTATGGTAATGAAAGCTGGTATGGTAATGAAAGCTGGTATGGTAATGAAAGCTGGTATGGTAATGAAAGCTGGTATGGTAATGAAAGCTGGTATGGTAATGAAAGCTGGTATGGTAATGAAAGCTGGTATGGTAATGAAAGCTGGTATGGTAATGAAAGCTGGTATGGTAATGAAAGCTGGTATGGTAATGAAAGCTGGTATGGTAATGAAAGCTGGTATGGTAATGAAAGCTGGTATGGTAATGAAAGCTGGTATGGTAATGAAAGCTGGTATGGTAATGAAAGCTGGTATGGTAATGAAAGCTGGTATGGTAATGAAAGCTGGTATGGTAATGAAAGCTGGTATGGTAATGAAAGCTGGTATGGTAATGAAAGCTGGTATGGTAATGAAAGCTGGTATGGTAATGAAAGCTGGTATGGTAATGAAAGCTGGTATGGTAATGAAAGCTGGTATGGTAATGAAAGCTGGAATGTTTTAGTCCAACAATATGGCGATAGGCTCCCCCACTCTCCGCCCACTGGCTTCACCCGCTGGCGACCATCTCATAGCAGACGCCACCTCCAGCTAATCAAACCTCCTTGGTCTCCCCCAAAATAAATCCGCCCCATCACACTTTCAATATAATACAAAAGATCACTCCTAAATAAAAGAATAGAGAGTTACTTTTTCATGGTAACAGTCACACATGTTTGCTTAAATACTGTTCAATCGATCGTCGTTGTCTTTCAGTTCAGTTTTTTTGTTATTTATTAAATTTAATGCTGCGCAATTAGCAATCCCTAAAAATGTGTCTCTCGGGGGGTAAGCAACCCATTTGCTCTCAACTTGTTACGCCGCTGACTAAGCTTACGATTGTTTGACTAACAAACAATAATCATACACAAATGCATGCAGCACATATGCAATAAATATTATGAGACATAAACGTTAATACAACCCTGATTTATAATTTATATAATTATGGGGCGGTTTTATTTTAACGACGGAGACTTCATTTTATTAACAAAGTCTCCCCCCGCAGACTTTGTTTTCAAATAAACTCTATGGGGCAGACTTTATTATTGGGGAAGACTTTATTTTTGGTGGAGACTTTATTTTTGGGGGAGACTTTATTTCGTAACACCGGCAAGGTTCGATAATTATTTACGGCACTGCGATGTATTCTTGAGTCTATTTCTATTCTGATGGTAAAAGTATAATATTGGGCAAATGAATGAATGAATGTTTCGTCTATAGCACTAACACTATCCATGATAGACTAGCATGCTCGTTGCGCTCTGATGTTCAAAGCTCTTTCAATTTTTAAAAAAAGCCTTCAAATTTTTCTTAAATGAAAAAAAAATGAAAACAACGTATAAAGTAGATAATATTTTATTTGGAACTCATTTTATTTTAAACTATTGGCAAAGGAAACGTTACACGACATTTTAAATGACGAAAATTATGTTTTTAAAATAAATATTTTGTGCTCGGATTTACGGCGGGCAAAATACGGCAGCTAATGCGGCGCGCCGGATATTTTCCGGCGGATTTTCGGCAGACAAAAATTTTGCAGTGTATTCGGCGCGCGGCGTCGGCTGAGGGGTCCAATCGAGAGACCCTACTTCCCCTCCACCGCGGTTTGTCGAGAGACCCGCGTTCTCGATCGGCCATTCATGTATATCACGTCAAAAATACTATAAATTATAACACCATTACCCACCCCCGTCTGTCCAGACACCCAACCTCCCCCCCCCCACACAGCGGTCTGTCCAGAGTTATAATAAATAACCCGTAAAAACAAAGTTTTTTTACTACAAATCCCAACGTGCCCCGCTCAAAATAAACTCTTCGAATAAAACTTGACTAAAAATAACTCGTTTTGAGCGTCGTTCAATATGTAAATGATAATTAATTTTTCTCCGCCAGTTATTGGCTGTAGCAGTCTGTAGAAATTTGAGGGACCAATCGCTATCGATGACCGCACAGAAAATTGCCTTTTATTATATAAGGATAATCATCTACAAACTGCAATGGTGTCTTCCGATATCCTTTAACTTTGCTATACTATTTCGTGTTCAGGTAATCATCTACAAACTGCAATAGTGTCTTCCGATATCCTTTAACTTTGCTATACTATTTCGTGTTCAGGTAAACATCTATAAACCTATCAAGTGTTGACCGATATTCTAAGTATGCGCAGACTAGTCACTGAAGACGCCACCCTTATTGAAAAATAAAATAAAATTAATCCCAAGGTTTCCTTAAGATGTCGAGACGACGATAGACTCAACAACTGCTGCCTCATCCCGACAACTCCAGACCTGAGTGGAGTTTTATTACCTTTGATGAGCTAGCAATCTTGATAAACATAATGCAGTTAGGAAACACGTTCGAAGATTGATTTTATTTTAGATTTACCTTCGGTTGCATTTAATTCCATACATATTTCTTTTTTTTTATAGACATCCTATTTTCTACGTAATATGATTAAAGAAGAAAGACGGCGATACTTTTTTGTTTAATTCAATAATATTGTTAAAAATCCTTAAAACTAAAAGATAATTATTATATTCTTTTTTTCTCCCTAACATTTTAGGGTGTAATCTATTTGACCAAAAGACCGACCACTGACCTACTATGTTTGCTGTTCCCACACTGCTGTGATGGTAACGAGCAGGATGCGGAGTTAATGCTGGAGATCATCTACAGGCAGGGCTACAGGCAGGGGTGCCCTGATGCTCCCTGATGGCGAGCCTGGAGCTGGATCAACAATGTTGAAGTAACAAAAGGAAAGAGGTCGTTCTCATATCCAGGTGAGTGGTTTGAAAGGCTTGTACAAAATGAGATGCGATGTAGGCACTCTGAATAATTTGAAACCTTAAGTTGGCAGACAGCAAAAGGTTGTCGACCCCTGTTCTATAATTCTCATTCAGGAATATTTCAAGGAAACTTTTTATGCTGCAAATTGTTTTGGATTTCTGGGGTGCCGCATGGAAAACTTAAGGTTGTAAGTTTTATCTGGAAAAAAATAATTGTTAAAATTAAGAAAACTAGATACGACCCGCGGCGTAGCATACGTCGCAGACTTACTCATAAATAGTGCAAAGAAAGGTGGGAAACGGACACAAACAGTAGCACGAACAAATAGGAACAACGCGAGTGAACGTTGGGGGGAGCGCCGAAGCATTTTTGGGAAGTATTTCGGACATTGCAACAATTTCTGCCTCGCCAACATATACTCCTGAAGTATTCATGTACTGAGCGTATTGTTGAAGAGAGTGTATGACTACTTTTCCGTCACTGAGAACAACAGAGAGCACGTCGCCGAAGTTACCCCAATGTTGCCGAGTTGGGGAGCAACAACTTCGTCTATGATCTTTGCCCAGAAATATGCGACCGATAGAAACAGACATTTACCTGATGAAGGAATTGGTATAACATTGAATGAAACTTTTTTCCCGTGAAATACATGCGAAGCGGTGTTTATGTTCACTAAGAAAGGGGGAAGAGAACGGGCATAAACATAAAAATTCAAATTTTTTTTTAAATGTTAGCGCTGGGGCTTGAACCTAAGATCTTCCGCATGATGTCAGGCAGATGTAATAACCAATACAGTACGAAATACATGTACTCATGTACGCATTCAGTTCAGAGCCAATCATTTGCAGATGATACTCAGCTTTACACTCACACTGATCCATCTGATATTGACTTCACTGTCAAATTGATGCAATAGTGCATTGGGGAGGTAAAGTTTTGGATGACTTTCAGCAAGCTCAAACTGAATGATGACAAGACAGAAGCACTCCTATTCTGCAACAATAAATTACACAGTACTTTGTCTTTTCCGAATTCTATCCAGGTGGCTAGTTCTGATATACTGTTCTAAACATCGACTAGGAATCTTGGCTACATTATTTCGGACAATATGTCTACCAACAGCTTCATCAATCACATCTGTCGCTCTGCCTACATTGCCATTCGTCAGATCAGCTCAATCCGTCATTACTTAACAGTTAGTGCCACAAAAACTCTAGTCTGTGCTCTTGTACTAGCTCGTATGGATTACTGCAATTCTCTTCTGTCAGGTGCGCCAAAACAATGCATTGAAAAACAACAGAAAGTTCAAAATTCAGCTGCCAGATTAGTTCTAAAGGCAAAAAACATGACCATGTTACTCCTCTACATTACTCACTTCATTTGCTACCTATACAATCCCGAATTGATTACTACCTGGCCGTTCTCTGTCACAACTTCTTTTCTGACTCATGCCCTTCCTATCTTACTGAGCTTCTGTCGGTCTACTCACCAAGTCGTCAGCTATGCTCTTCTGCAGACACGCGCATTCTCTGTGTTCCTAAGACGCGAACTAAAACATTTGGCGAAAGGTCATTCTCTTTTTGTGCAGCCAAACAATGGAATTCTCTACCATTGCACATCCGGAGTATTTCATCTACCAAGTCCTTCAAAACTGCACTTAAGACGCATCTTTTCAAAATTTATTTTCAAAATTAAAGAAACAGCATTTCTTTTTAATGATTAACGTTGCTTAGGTGTATTGTACTGTTATTTATGTGGTTATTAAGTAGAGAATGTATATTTAAATTATTACATGTATGTCATCTCCATGTAAAGCGCTGTGAGCCCGGCCCCTTGCTGGGAAACAGCGCTATAAAAATTACCAATTTATTATTATTATTATTATTACTCTATGAAAGAACAACGAAACTGAATGCAAAAAGCATTGCTGGTCTCGAGACATTCATTCCCCACCCCTCCTCTAGCTTCACTTGCAAACCGTTAACTGTGATTAGTTGACCCCAGCGAGGGTCATTCGTCATGCTCATTTGCACATACTCGCTTTGGTGAATTACATATATATATATATATATATATATATATATATATATATATATATATATATATATATATATATATATATATATATATATATATATATATAATAATATATATATATATATATATATATATATATATATATATATATATATATATATATATATATATATATATATATATATATATATATATATATATATATATATATATATATATATATATATATATAGTATATATATTTATAAAAATTGGACTTGTCATCGGTTTCATTGGATATATTTTTATTTTTAGTGAAATTTGTCGAAATCTTTCAAACGGTAAACGTTCTTACTGAAACAGCCGTGGGCAGGGGCTGGTGAGGAAAATACGGGCCAACATATAAAGAGAAAGTTAAATAGACGACTCTCAGTGCACTAGTTCAACTTTTTGTACTGGAAACTATAGTGTGTTTGTGAACTTTGTGAGGTGGCGGGGGGGGGGCGATTTAATTTAAAAAATGTTTCATGGCTGCCATTAACACCACCACCCACCCCCCCCTCCCCACTTTTGACCGACTTTTGAAACATTCAAAGGCATCAGGAATCATTATAGAGAACCGGTGCAAATGTCATTCCCCTTACTAGCGCAATGTTTGGATGTGAGGCAAGTGTTCAACAAGTCGGCGTTGGGATTTGCCTTGATATCCAATTTGTAAGATATTTGTTCACTAGACATTAGATGGGACACACACAAAAAAAATTTGGCTGCATGCAGTTAAAAAGTTTAAAATGTTTAGTTCTATTGTATTATGTTTGCAATACTTTGCAACAGTTCTGAACTAGTTTGTAAACAGTATGGCACAACGAACTGAAACTAATAGTCGTAAGAACCTAGAGCTACCACCCTAGCCTAGACGGATTGAAACACAAATGAAGTACAAGATTGGCAAAAGATTTGTGTGAACATAACAATAGATTTAAAGCTTTACTATTGAAAAATATATGTGTAAACTTTTAGTACATGTATATGACTTCATTATTACTAATAAATAAATGAAATTGTTTAAATTAAATTTACATCTTAAATTACATAACCTAGCATGGAAAACCAAGTAAAGAAAAGAAAAGAAGAAGGAGCGGCACACGACCCTATACAAAATTCAGCATATAAGACTAACAGGAACTATCAGAAGCTACAGTTAATAACTAACAAAAATGGAAAAAGATTTTATACTTTCGAAAATTTTTGAACTTGCTTTAAACCATTTGGAGCCAAAAAAGAAAATCTTTATTTTTTTGCGCAATCTAACAACAGCACACGAGCGTATCTCAACCACTCTTGTAACAGCGCCACACGAACGTATCTTAACCACTTCCACACAGGCGTAACAACGGCTTGGCATTGGGGCAGTTGCCAAGGGCGCGACCTGCGCCAGTTGAAAAGAAAGCCGCTAAATCTCCAATTTAAATGTTTTATATAAATAAAGGGCGCTAAAAAAAAATTAGCCAAGGGCGTCAAAAACCCAGTTACGCCTCTGCACTTCAAACAGAGGCACACGGTTACATCTGAATCTGAGACACCTGCCCGCAGCCACCGCTTAGGGGCCGTCCATAAAGTACGTCACGCTCCAGAGGGGGGAGGGGGTGTAAGAAAGTGTGACAGTTTGTGACAGGGGGGAGGGGGGTCCGGCAATGTGTGACGTCACGGTGTTTTATATTAAATTTTAATTATTTTCTTAATAAAAAACAACATTTTTGTTGGAAAATGTGACGTACTTTAGGGGGGGGGGTCCAAGATTTGTGACAGTTTGTGACAGGGGGAGGGGGGTAAAAATTGTCAAAAATAGCGTGACGTACTTTATGGACGGCCCCTTATCGGGGTTTCGTGTTTGAAGTAGAGTATCCCTGTCTACCTATAACAACTTATAACCTATAGACACTACACCCATTTGTGACGAGAATTGTGTTGTTGTTTTATAGTAAACAATCTAACACTGATCTATCGCTTGTTAAAAGGGCACCCTTCTTGCGGGTTATCTTTTTATTTGATATCTACATTGTTGGGGTGGATGAACTGATGAACCGAGCACAGTATTAAGCCGTGGTTAGTTTAACGTGTTAGAATCTCCCTGTTGTGAGATGACATCGACGTACAAATTGGGGGCGTAATCACCGGCAACCCCTGGCCTGGATAAACTTGCTCTGGGAGAGGAAGTCGGGAGGGTGACAGTAACGGTTTATTGACACCTGAGGCTGTCTGACATTAGGAGAAGGGCTTAAAAATTGTCCTAAATGTCAACTGCGGTTGAATTTGTGACAGATTTAGTCGACAGTAAGTATCCCAGATACGCAGCAGTGCAATGAGAATGCGTGGAAATGAAAGCTAGGAGATACTCTCATGGTATTGTAACGCCAAATTTGGCTTCGCCTGCCCCTTGTACTCCGTCCGGTGTCGTTGTCTTCACCGTATTGAAACCAATTCTAACTCTAACAATAATTTAAGAAGACCCTAGTGCTAAAAGTAATTAAGTCACATTTATGTTCAATTCAATCTAAACAGTGAACTTTTAACATCTGATTTAGACCAATCTACTGTATAAATTTTTTAACAATTCGACGTAATTAAGTCCAACCTTTTAACTGCCTACATTGTTTTAATTCAACCATAAAATAGACACAAATTAATTAAAACTAGTTGATTATCTCAAAATGCGTATTTTATTACTTAAGTACTTTTAGCACTAAGCTCTTTTTCTTACCCTAACAATAATTCTATCTGTAATAATAATAATAATAATAATAATAATAATGATAATTCGATAATTTAAATAGTGCTGTACCCCAACAAGTGGCTGGGCTCACAGCGCCTCAAAAGAAAAAGGTATACACATATAATAATGAATGCATTCAATATAAAACATAATTAGTTTATTTAATAACTACATTAGATAACGACATTAGAGTGTACATAAGATGCGTATATCATTTAAAGAAATGTTTGATTGTTAAATTAATTTTGAATGTAAAGTTTGAAAAAGATGTGTTTTTAGTGAAGTCTCGAAAGCGTTAGAAGTTGGAATACTGCGTGTAATGGTAGAGACTTCCTTAGTTTGTAAGGCACAAAAAGAGAAAGACCTTTCCCCAAATATTTATGAACAGAGAGAAGGTAAGTGCCTGCAGAGGAACGTAACAGACGAGTGGGTGAGTAGACAGAAAGAAGTTCACTAAGATAGGAAGGGCATGAGACAGAAAAGAAATTGTGACAGACAACGGACAGCTTTGTTATCAATCCGTGCTTGAATAGGGAGCAATGAAGTGAGTATAGTAGCAGACTAATATGGTCATGTTTCTTTGCCTTAAGAAATAGCCAGGCACCAGAATTTTCAACTTTCTGTAATTTTTCGATGTATTGTTATTGGCGAACCTGACAGAAGAGAACTACAATCATCAAGACCAGAGAGAAAAAGAGCGCAGACTAGATGTCAAGACCAGAGAGAACAAGAGCGCAGACTAGAGGTCAAGACCAGAGAGAACAAGAGCGCAGACTAGAGGTCAAGACCAGAGAGAACAAGAGCGCAGACTAGAGGTCAAGACCAGAGAGAACAAGAGCGCAGACTAGAGGTCAAGACCAGAGAGAACAAGAGCGCAGACTAGAGGTCAAGACCAGAGAGAACAAGAGCGCAGACTAGAGGTCAAGACCAGAGAGAACAAGAGCGCAGACTAGAGGTCAAAAACCAGACAGAACAAGAGCGCAGACTAGAGGTCAAGACCAGATAGAACAAGAGCGCAGAATAGAGGTCAAGACCAGAGAGAACAAGAGCGCAGACTAGAGGTCAAGACCAGAGAGAACAAGAGCGCAGACTAGAGTTTTCATTGCACCAACTGTTAGGTAGTGACGGATTGAGCTGATCTGACGGATAGCGGTGTAGGCAGAGCGACAGATGTGAGTGATGAGGTTATTAGTAGACATTTTATCAGAAATAATGTAGCTAAGATTCCTAGTTGATGTTGTGAACCGTATTTCAGAACTAGGTACCTGAATAATTCTTATCGTTATTGTAACTATAACACTACTCTAAACCCAATTCTAACTCAGTCCCTAAGTTTAAATCTACCCCAAGTTCCAACACTAACTGTAACTATAACACTATTTCTAAACCCAATTCTAACTCAATCCCTAAGTTTAAATCTACCTCAAGTTCCAACACTAACTATACTTCTAGCCCTACATCTAACCTGAAGCGTAATTCTAATTCATTCTATCTCTAAGAATAATTATAAACTAATCATAACTCTAGCCCTAATTTTAACCCTACCTCAAATTCTAACACTAACCTTAACTCTAATACTTATTCTAACCATAACCCTAAATTTAACCATAATTCTAGCCTTAAAACCCCCAACATTCATAAAAATAAATAAATACAAACATAAAACAACAACTTATCATATTTCAAACAATGATCTGGTAATGCTAAAAATATCAAAGCGAAGTTACATGAAATGTTTTTTTGCATGGCCTCACACCAGTGAAAACATTCTTAACAGCCGATTATTTGAAAATCATATTTTTTTACAAATCAAATGCAGTTTCAAATGACAGAAGTTGTATACAAATAGCTCTTAAGGAATTTCCTAGCAGTGGAGTAGCAACATTTTGTGGTGTAAATCCATTTCTTCCTAGTTTGGTCTAGAATTTTATTCAGTCTAATTAATTAACGCAAAATTCGCCTCTCAATAATTAGTAAGTTTATAACATATAAACAGGGTATTAGTTAGCCTGACAGGACGTAACAAAACAACGAACGTTTCGGCAAAGAGCCTTCCTCAACGAACAAATAGTACACAAATAAAACGAATAAAACGAAAGAATAAAATAAAACAAACGCGTAAAAACAAAGTTTTTGACTATAAATCCCTTATATATGAGTAATATTTAAAAGTGTTTATCATCTTCGAACGCGACAAACATTTACAGACTGTATCTGCCTTAACTTCTGCTGTATAACGGGGGGGGGGTGAGGGGGGAGAGGTGAAAGGTCTGGTTACCGATCGCTGGACCGAGCTCAGCGTGACACGTAAAATGTAAACAAAGCGCGCCGGTACACCTGGGTAAAACACGAGATGTGTTCAACGATGGCTGGGGTGAAGTCAAGTGACCCGTAAAATGTAAACAATAGCGACTCCTACATATAGTTTAAATAGATAAAATAAAAATGCATTAATTTAATAACTGTACCTTCGATCGATCTGAAGTTTTGATACGATGCATTGCTAGGTGACACGGGTCCATGTGCCAAATTTCAGCTAGATGTCTTCACGTGAAGTGGGTCATTTTTTACTTTTGTTTTTCCACCCGCCCAAGACAGACAGACAGAGAGAGAGACAGAGACGGCGGTGAAGTTAATATAAGGGATTTAATTAAAAAAAGACCCGTAAAAACAAAGTTTTTGACTATAAATCCCTTATATATGAGACAGAACTAAAAGTATTGATTATGTTCCAACGCGACAAACATTTGCAGACTGACACCGAGAGATGTCCCCTGTATTTAATAACGGGGGATGGGACGTGAGGGGGTGTCGGCACGACGGTCGACGTCAATGCGTTAACTCAAACTCTCACGTGGAAGAAAAAACAATAACAAACCGTGAATTTGAATTACATACGTTATATAAGGATAAACTAAAAATGCATTAATTTAATTACGGTACGTTCGATCCATCTGCAATTTTGATACGATGCATTATTAGGTGAGACGGGTCCATGTACCAAATATCAGCTCGATCGGATCACAGGAAGCGGGTCATTTTTTACTTTTGTTTTTCCGCCCGTCCAAGACAGAGAGAGATGACGACAGACAGAGTCGGCGTTGAAGTTAATATAAGGGATTTAAAAACTTAGCTGCGGTGAAATCCAATTAGTCCAGTAGAGATATGATTCATTACATTCTCAATCAATACAGGATTTAGCATAATAATACAAATCAACATCTCTAAGTTCTATACACTTCATACTGTATATAGTATACACATTTTTAAATACTAATTTAAACGCTGTTTTTTTGTTAGTAAACAATGTAGTTAAGATAAGGGGAAATATATTGGTTTTTCTTGATTTTTTTATGAATGAATAAGGTTTAAAATACATTCTTATACCAAGTGGTTAAAAAAAACACCACATTTCTTTTCTCTCTGCCATTAACACCCGCTGGGGTCCCGCAATCTTTTCCAGCGTCTGTCTGCAACGCCTGCCTTTGACATGCTACTTGATAGTTTAGTATAGTCAACTGAGACACTCATGCGGGTTGCTTAGCAACTCAGCTGTTCAACTTTCATTTACTGTGGGCTACTGCAGCACCAAAGTGTGTGAAATAGAGAGAGAGAGAGAGAGAGAGAAAGAGTGAGAGAGAGAGAGAAAGAGAGAAAGAGAGAGAGAGTAAGAGAGAAAGAGAGAGAGAGAAAGAGAGAGAGAGAGAGAAAGAGAGAGAGAAAGAGAGAGAGATATATATAAAGAGAGAAAGAGAGAGAGAGAGAAAGAGAGAGATATATATAAAGAGAGAAAGAGAGAGAGAGAGAGAGAGAAAGAGAGAGAGAGAGAGAGAAAGAGAGAGAGAGAAAGAGTGAGAGATAGAAAGAGAGAGAGAGAAAGAGAGAGAGAGTAAGAGAGAAAGAGAGAGAGCAAGAGAGAGAGAGAGAGAGAAAGAGTGAGAGAGAGAAAGAGAGAGAGAGAGAAAGAGAGAGGGAATGAGAGAGAGAGAGCGAAAAAGAGAGAGAGAGAGAGAGAGAGAGAGAGAGAGAGAGAGAGAGAGAGAGAGAGAGAGAGAGAGAGAGAGAGAGAGAGAGAGAGAGAGAGAGAGAGAGAGAGAAGATCGCATGATTAACACTTCTTTTGTTTAAAAAATGCACATCATGACTTTTCGGTGTCGTGCAGTCTGTTTCACATGAGACAATGCACTATAGGTTTAACAGACTACCATTTTGAGTTGACAAGTCTTTCACAACTATAGTTAATAATTCGGAACCACCAAGAGAGGTAGTTCACTATTTATTTAAAACTATCAGATATCATTTAATTGTGCGGCTCTATAGGGATATTTCTTTTTTTTCTCCAAATTTGTTTACCGAGTTGTGCGTGAAAACCTTACAAATAAAACTTTAAAAAAAAATTATTGTGTATTTTTTCGATGTTACAAAAGACCTTGATATTATTTTAAACCATGTTTGGTCTCATTTCACACAATGACAGTTCACATATTCCACGAAAAACACAAATCGGTTCTTAAATTACTAGATGTCACTATGATAAAATAAAACTAGTTTAAGCTTAGAAGAAAAATAAAACAAACGCGTAAAAACAAAGTTTTTGACTATAAATCCCTAATATATGAGACATAACTAAAATTATTGACTATGTTCAAACGCGACAAACATTTACAGACTGAATCTGTCTTAACCCCCCCTTTGTTTTATAACCCCGGGGGGGGGGAGGGGAAAGGTCTGGTCACCGATCGCTGGACCGAGCTCAGCGTGACAAGTACAATCTAAACAAAAGCACGCCGGTACATCGACGATGTGGCGTCAACGCGCGAACTGAACTCTCACGTGAAAAAAACAAACTAACTGTGAAATTGAATTACATACGTTGATAGAAAACTAAAAATGCATTAATTTAATTATGGTACGTTCGATCGATCTGAAATTTCGATATGATGCATTGTTAGGTGATAGGGGTCCATGTGCCAAATTTAAGCTCGATGGCTTCAAGGGAAGTGGGTCATTTTTGACATTTGTTTTTCCGCCCGCCCAAGACAGAGAGACAGAGAGACATAGACGGCGTTGAAGTTAATATAAGGGATTTAATCACGGAGCCGTGAAACAGAGAGAAAAGAGAGAAAACGAGGAAAAGAAGTGGGCCAGACAAGATGGCTGGAACTTTTTAGTCAAATGTGCGTAGAATAAAATGTCTTAAATTTCTCGTTGATTTTTGTGAAATGTAAAGGTATTGTGTATTAAAGTTAAAATTCTTTATTTGCTGAAAAGTGGTGTTAGTAGAATCATTCATTTGTCTCGTGCATTTTTTTATTTAATTGATATACATGACGAAAACCTACAAACACACATGAAAGAGGTGTTTGACACTAGATTAAAATTATAAATGATTTTAAAAAAAAATTAAATAAGGTGTGATTTTAATGTTCAACAAATATATTTTATATTGAACTTAAGGGGATTTACATAAAATAACTGAAAATCATTTTATTGTTATTAATTTTCCAATTTATTTTTTATAGGTACACATTTATCTTAAACTGGTAAATTTTAAAACAATTTTGCAAGCTGTTCGATGCATTTAAGTCTACCCAAAACTTTTTTCGCTGCTTAATTACAAAAGCTAATATTTGTACAAAAAATGTTATGAATGTCCTTTGAATTAACAAATGTTTCATATCTGCAGCCTCTTTCAACGCCTTGAATATTCATTACTGGTGAATAAATGACAATAGTAACACAATTAGTTAAATCACTAAACCTAGAAGCGCTACAGATAGAAGAACAATGTGCAAAGTAGTAATAAGGGGGGCGTCCATAAATGACGTCACGCACCTAGAGCGGGGTGGGGGAAGGGGGTCATACATATGTGAAAAATATGTGACGAGGGGGAGGGTGTCACATCAAAACTCATAACTTTAAATAACAGTTCCACTTACATATCTGATTGCTTACAATTTATTTAATGACGTTTTACATGGCTTCACGCGTGTTAGATATTATGGTGCAGCCTTACACTAAAAACATTATTATATGACCCCCAAAAAAGTGATGTGAAACATGCTCATTTTCAAATAGGAAATGGGGGGGGGGCGATAACAGAGTTGTTACGGCATGTTTTAGGGGTGTCTAAGTTTTTGTGGCGACGTGTTGCGAGGGAGGGGGGAGGGGGGAAATTTGGCCAAAATGGCGTGATGTCATTTATCGCCGGCCCCTAATACACTCGGAATTATTTTTTGTTGTAAAAACAACACATAAATCTAACACAACTATTACAACACTCAGTTAGATATAGAGAAAAACACTTTTCTTTTTCAATATACAAGAATAAACACATACAAATCATCCATCTGGCACACCAGAAGGGGAATGGTTTGCCTGAAAAAACAAGGAAAACTAACACACTATCAACAACCAAAACGCTAATAAAAAAGCAAGACTAGGCACAGAACATGAATGAGCGTAGGACGTATAGGTAAAAAATAAAAGATTCTCTTACACGTTTTAAATCATTGTTAGTCCCGTGACAGGTGCGGTCGTTAGGGGAAGGGGGGGGGGCTCGTGGACACATCAACAGACAACGATCTCCATATTCGCCAATCTTAAGCCTATCTACGCTGCCTTGAAGGATGATTTTTCTCAGGCTATCTTGTCGCAGTCCATGACCAAACCATGCCAGCTTTAAATATACAATAAAATCCTCGTCGGTAAGGTAAGGTATCCCTTGAAGCTGCACAGCAGTTTAGAATTTCCGCGCAGCAAATTTTGATAATGATAAAACTATCCGAGTGTGTGGGGAGTAAATTGTTGCACAATATAATTATGATGTGTACCTTTGCACACGAGTTTCTTATTTTGCACACGTACCAACGAGCTTTCGAGGGAACATTGAACGTTACCCCCAATCCCCCAACACAATCGTAAATTTTGCCCGGCCCCGGAGACTCTAATTTTCCACCCTCTATTGTCACGCAATGTTTTGCGTTTTCCTTGTCACTTTCTTTCAAAACCCAATGAGTATAACTCTAAAGTTGCTACAAGTAAACATTCTACACGTCACAACTGTAAAGCGTGGACGCACACTTTCGGACGTGCAACAAAACCGAATCCACGTATGTGTAGACGAAGCCGCAGTAGAGATCTCTTGAACTCAGCTGCTAGATGTTTTATGTTTACTTTTTATCCCCATGCACGGATACAGGTGGTTGCTATGGTTTTATTTCCGGCGTAGTGGCTAGTCAGCTTTAATTAAACGTTAAGGAATTTGTTCATGAACAGAAGAAAATTCTTCCAGGCAGGTCTATACCTCCACTTGCTTGTGGTGTAAGGCAACGAACTTTTTAAAATGACCACCGCCAAGGTCAGAAGCATGAACCAAATTACAATTGTTACTACTCGGACATTTCGATGCGAGATGTGTGTGGGGGTGGAGAGGGGTCAAATTAACAGCCACACTGAATGGGAGAAGTGTGTGTATGTGGGGGGGGGGTGGACAAAAAAGGTAGCCTATCTCAGGTCTGATGTTTTAGTATTATCGCTTCTGTAGTTATCTTATCTTATCTTATCTGTTACAGACGCTCCTTCTATACAGAAAATTATTGCGTCCTTCTCTTATCCATGGGTCATGTCTAAGGGAAGTCTGTCCTTAGTCTAGGAACTTGAGGTAATGGTTTGAAATGTGAGAGAGTAGCTAAAGTGTCTGATAATTGAAATAAAAAGAGCACTTTATTTATGATTCACTTCATTTATATGAATATGAAAGAATAGAAAGAGTTCCTCAACGCGATGCGCTAAAACATAAGCTGCTTACATATATTAAAATCAGTGGAGGTAGGATATCAAAAGTAGCGCAAATCCTTTCTGGGGAAAATTTCAATTAAAGGGAACACTACCTATTAAAATTTCTTACAAACAATGAATTATAGTATTGGGGATGTGCTTTAATATGAAGGTGTGTGCTATAATATCCAGCGGTGCGCAAAAATATCCAGGGGTGTGCTTTAATATCCAGGCGTGTGCTATAAATTACATGTTTGTGCTATAATATTCAGGGGTGTGCTAAAATATCCATGTGTGTGCTAAAATGTTCAGTGATGTCCTATAATATCCAAAGGTCTGCTACAATATCCAGGTGTGTGCTATAATATCCAGGGGTGTGCTATAATATCCAGGGGTGTGCTATAATATCCAGGGGTGTGCTATAATATCCAGGGGTGTGCTATAATATCTAGTTAATCCTTAAATAAATTTCACCGATACAAGAAAAATACCTTGATCTGCTAAAATTTTTGTTTAATACAAGCTCTGATATAAAATAACTAATTTTCTTTTTTAGACAACTCTCTAAAAGTTGTATTATTACATTCGAATCTCAAAGCTTATCATGGGAGAAATTTGTCCTAATCTACATTTTTGTTTCGGGGCACAGATAAACTCCATCATTTTTTAAAAAAAAGAGTTCCTTAATCTTCATTTCTTTTTTTAAAAAAGGCAAACGATTTACCCAAACCCTTGTTACAAATAAGAGTCCACAAATCTCTGTTTGCATCTCTGAATAATTTTTCCACGTATGAATCCACACAAAAATATCAAGCTATAAAATAAGGGAAATAACCTGACTTGATATTTTGCCCAATTGTGTGTTTACCTGTGATGTTTTTAAAAAAAATATTTAAAAAAAACTGACAAGAAAATAATTCAAGCTGACGTCATCTGATGGTTGGAAAATTTGAGAATGAGGTTAACGTCTGGATGCTTTTTTTATGGCCTGGTCTTTGATGGAACTGTTTAGACGAGGCTACATTGACATAGAACTCTCCCTAGTAGGTGTTTATAGAGTCTGCCACGACAAACAACCGGCCACTGTCAGTTAGTGTAACGTAGTGGGTGTTTACAGTCTGCAACTGCAACCACGTCTTAAAACTGGTTCAACTAAGTAGGTTTTTATCAGGGTGAACAGATGTACACTAAAGA